>OY744506.1:7892927-7930536 GCA_963556185.1 Pseudopediastrum boryanum
GGGGCAATGGGGCGGGGGATTACTGGCGCCAAGTAGCAGTCAGATGGCACAGGGAGCCACAGAAGGATTAGAGAATGCTTATGTTCTCATCTGGCATCCAACCAAATTTGCAAATGCTGACCAGAAGCATTTTGAGCTGCACAGTAGTCATGTCGTACCATGCCGCCTGACCTGCTAGAGGCTAGTGTTTGCGCATGCAGAAGCAAAATCAGAGCGTAATGAGTGAGTAAGCAGTCCTCATGCAGGGGCATTGCTATGCTTTTCAGTGATAAGTTCTGTGTGGCCCTCCAGAGATAGTACCAACAGAAACAGACAGTACAATAAAAGTAGCGAGGACTGCAGTGAGCGCCACCTAGAGTACCATTTGTGCTTGTAGCAGTGAGTGTAAGCTGCAAAATATTAGCGGGCCATGAAGTGTGCTGCAAAAGTGCTGCACCTTAAAGCCTAACCCCAACTTAAACCCTAACCCCTAACCTCAACTAGAGGTGCTCGTAGGTGCTTGATGAGCTGCTCATTCAGCGACCATGCTTTATAACTTAAGTTACAACAGAAACTAGTGTAGTGCATGCAGGTATTGAGCAGGGGAACATGCAGCAGGGCTGCCATGCTCACCTTTCATCAAACTGATGAGCTCCTTTCCCCTGGCGTCATTGCCCAAGGCGGATACAAACAGCGTGGGCACCCCCAGCTTTGTGAGGGCTGTTGCAGCATTCAGAGGAGCCCCTCCAGCGTGAGCCTCCCAGGAGGTCACCTTCTCACGAGGGACACCACGATCATTTGCAAGGAGATCTGCATCATAGAGCGTTAACGTCTAAGTCCTTGACTTCTTACTTTGTTGAGAATTACTGATCCTCCCCGCTGCTGCTGACTGCATGCCGCATAAGGGCTCTTGCTGCAGGTGGTCAATGCGTCCCCGAAGGACGCAGGTGCTTACCGAACAAGGCCTCGCCCACACAAACGACCCTTGTGCTGCCTGGCTCCCCAGATCTCAGAGGAGCACCTGTAGTGATCAACCAGTAAGTCTCCCTTTCTGTCATAGCGGCTGTTGCCTACGGAAGAACCGTTTTAGCCATGGTGACGTACGTTCGCGTGCGGAAGTCATTTTTGTAATTACAGGGGTAAACAGCTAATCAGTGGTCAGATCTGAACAGGTATGAGTAAATATGCCTGCGACTCTCAAAATGCACGAGCCGGCTGATGCTTTCTAAGTATACAGCGGGTCACGGAAGATGCATCAGGCCAACATCTGAAATAATTCTGAACCGTAGCCGGTCTATGACAGCACATGCCTAGATCCGGATCGAAAACTGTTCACCAGCTGTGCAGCACATGCCCCGATGCTCTGCGTTTCCAACTGACCTCACGCTGAACTCACCATGACGACTCGACACTCCGAGTTCAAACTGGCAGCAGTATTCACTGTTCCCTGGTAACACCTGGTGCCTCGCAGCATGGCCCGGCCAAGTCGCTTCAAGGGCAAGAGCTTGTTCAAGTTGTTGCAGGGTATGATAGTTGGCGAGTTTCTGAGCTTGTCCCAGCCAGAAGCGTCGTCCTGATCGGGTGCAAGGTAGTAGACCGACCTATCGGGCACTTACAGCTACGGCGGGCAAGCCAGCCGGAATGCAACATAGACATGACAGAGAACGATATCACGACATCATATGTTACAACCCCTCCACGCACAGGCAGCTGGAGGGGGACACCTAACGAACCAGTGGACCTTCCTGAAATTTCATACTCCCTAAGCAGACTGCTGCAGAATAGAAGCTACTTAGCCCATTGCTTCAAACGCCCATAACACCTCGCACATACACACTGAAACGCTCAAAACACAAGGGATTAACGCATTGCCCTCTGCCCTCTGCTCTCACGCACGTGAAGATACTGAGTGATTACAAAGTACAGATGGCCCATTCAAAGTGGGGCACCGGTGGGGGCAGCGCCACCCACAAGGAGGGATCCAGCAGCATACTCCATGCCCATGTCCAAGAGCTTTATTGGATTCCACAAGCTAAACATGAGGCACCAGCACATTCCAGCTAGCAATACCTTTTCGACCTAGCAGCCCTTTGCGGTTGCCACACCTTAAATGTTTGTTATGTTATGTTATGTCAACCTACGAGGGACCACAACCCTCACAGTGATTGTACTGACGCTGGCACATTTCATCCCTTAGCACCTTCTCCAAGCTACTCAAACCACATTCACTGCTGCTGCTGCTACTGCTGTGCGTGTGGCAGCAACAGCCTGCTCGCACGCACTGCCTCTCCATGCCCTCACACCTTCTCCAAGATGGCAACCCCCATCCCCTGCCGCTGCTACTGCTGTCCGTGTGGTCGCATCATGCTGCCAAAGGCTCTTCCAACTTGCGCTCTGGCTCAGCCTCCTCCTCTGTAGCCTCCTCAGTTACATTTTCTGCCACCTCCACCTGCAAAGCATCAGCAGAGCATTCAAACTCGCTCAAAGTACGCATTTGTTACACCACGCCTATGCCAGAGGAATCCAGTATGTGCAGCCCGGCCGGTGGCTACATCCACACACCTTCTTCCCTTACTGCACTCAGAGCAGAGCCTTCCTTGCCCCTTGGTGATATCTCCTACTTTCCTATGTGACAACACACGCTCATTTACACCCCTTTTAAAGTCTCACACCAGCATAGGCCCGACCCTTGAAGCCGACAGGACCACAGGAAGCTTGCCACTACCAACAGGGACATGCAAATCCTAATTCATCAATAGAGACCACTGCACAGCCCTCCGGGCCATGCAGCACGCAAGCATGACGCCAACCAGTTTGTTAGGGTGTGGGGTGGTGAGTAAGTGAGAGAAAACGAGAGCGGTACTGACGCGAGACTGAGCCAAGCAGACCGTAAGCGAAACACGATGCACATCCTAATTTATGATGGCGAAGCAACAGCACTGGTGTTCATACAACACCACTAATACTGACCCTGTGCTACAGTAAGCTAAGCAGTAGGGCTGTACATGGAGGATGTATTATTATTACATTTCATGATATGCCATAGCAATAAGTGCCATAGGCCCAGCACCTCAAGCTGTCACAAAGAACAGCGAGGTGGAACAAAAGGATGTAAACAGGGAAAATGCCCCCGTTACACCAGCACACATCCTCCATAGCTCGCCAGAGAGCTGCCTGCTCCCCTCGCTACCATGTCAAGCATGTGCGCTCATATGACTGCCCCCTAGCTCTTTGCCGAGGCTCATCCCCATGTGCCTAGCATGCCATTTGCGCTCCCTTTTCTCGCTTGCCTCTTTCAGCACATGACAAAGGCAGCATTAGACAAAGAGACAGGGCACAACAACCAGCTGTTGCCCACTTCAACATGGCCTGATGTATCTCCTGTGCAGTGTGTGGATATAATGGCAGCGCGCCCACCACCTTTCCTGGCTACATAGGGATTTCATGGGATGCAAAAGCAGTAGGGTTTAAGCTACACCCTGTTTGGACCATTTTGCAAGCACCTTCTGATTCCTGAGGAAACATATTTCCCTAGCACTGGGCCAGGCTAAGATTAATGCCAGGCTCAAGCAAAAGGGAGTTAAAGCAGGGAGGCACATACAATACATTTTTCAAGCATTGGCCCAGCCCTGCTCCATGTTCTGCTAGCACTTGACTGGACTGTGCTTAGCATCAAGGCATTGAAGAAGGGGTCGAAGCAAGCATGTACTAGACTATCTAACACATTCCCCACAGCACCCTGCACCCAATCCTCCTGCCTTCAAACTCTCTCCTTACCTTTGACTTAGGGACAGATGGGAGCTCCTCTTCTACTGCTTTCTCTTCTACAGCTACTGCCTCTGCTGCTGCTGCTGGTTGTGCCTCCGTCCCAGCTTCTGCTGCTGTTGCTGCTGCTGCTGCCTCTGCTGCTGCTGTGGGTACTTTTGGCATCTTGTCCAGTTCTTCATCCAGCGCTGCTGCTTCCATGGCTGCAAACTCATTCATAACAGCTTCCGTGTCTGTATCATCCAATTGCTGACCAAGTACATCTTGAACCTTGTCCTGCACACAGCACCAGAGATCGTGAGGATTCAGTGAGAAGCATATTAGCATCTGCAGTTACCCCGCAAGAATAACAGTTAACAATGGAACAAGTGTCAAATGCATGACTCCGTGCACAAAGCAGTGAGTCGACATGGGAACAACGCAGCTGGCCAAAAGAAGAGCAGAAAAGCTGCAATAGTATTCAGGTGAACTGCTTCTGTGCATACTAGACAATGTATATGTCGCAACTGTAGCAAAATTCTCCTCTTTAACAATTGAGTAATCCAGCAGGCTCCAGAGCTTGCAATGTCATGTAGTGATACTCGCCACATTACAGATGAACGAGGCAGTACAGCACTACACGAGCTACGTCTCCACTCCTGGCAATGAAGAAAGATCCACTGGCCCTGTCACGGTGGACCCAGCAGGATCATCCCAAACATATGAGGCAGAACACTCCGTGCAAAAACATATGCTTACCAGGTACTCCTTTGCTTCTGCTGAGTCATCCATCAACTTCTGCACGTCATCTATTGACATCTGCAAGCAGGATACAACGTGAGAAACGTGTTCTTATTGCTGCTTCCAGAACCAGCTGTGCTGGCCATCACAGGCCCTCCGGAGCATGGTGTAAACAAGTCATATCATCAGTAACCCTATTGTAAGCCCTAAACCCTAAAATGATCTTTGCAAACAACTTGGAGTCAACATCAACTCCCTGTTGAGTCTGGAACAATGCAGGTAAGAGCTGTATCTGGCCCACAGGTTCTAATTGCCATGCACACCATCAACACAAGGCTGTACAAATCACTTCAAAGACAGCCATGGGTGGGAGAACTGCAATTCCTCACCTTACACCCGAGCGCAGCCTGTTATCAGTGCCAAATGCCAAGGCTTGGAAGCAGTGCAAGTAAGGCTACATGCTCCAGCAATGCACAGCAACCTTCCCTAGCAATACACAATCACCTCGCTAGCATCCAGTACCGGCCTTACCTCAGCTTGTGCTTCCTTGAGGGCCTCATTGCCACTTTTGAGAGCTGCAAAGACTGCTGCTTGCTGCTTTGTGACCTCCATATTGGACAGCTGCACACCAACAGCAACAGCTGCAAAACTTAGGATTCAAAGTCACTTCATTTATGCTGCTTGGTACCAGCACTTTTCCTTTAGCCTGGCCTGCTGGGAAGCTTGTCACGTCACTAATTTGCAGGACCTCGCTGTTTCTTGTACAGCTTGAGGTGGGGCCTATGGCACTTTTGCTATGGCATATCATGGAAATGAACACTGTTTGAGGTCGGGCCCAAGGCACTTTTGCTATGGCATATCATGGAAATGAACACTGTTTGAGGTGGAGCCTATGGCGCTTTTGCTATGGCATATCATGGAAATGAACACTGTTTGAGGTGGAGCCTATGGCGCTTTTGCTATGGCATATCATGGAAATGAACACTGTTTGAGGTGGAGCCTATGGCGCTTTTGCTATGGCATATCATGGAAATGAACACTGTTTGAGGTGGGGCCTATGGCGCTTTTGCTATGGCATATCATGGAAATGAACACTGTTTGAGGTGGAGCCTATGGCGCTTTTGCTATGGCATATCATGGAGATGAACACTGTTTGAGGTGGAGCCTATGGCGCTTTTGCTATGGCATATCATGGAAATGAACACTGTTTGAGGTGGAGCCTATGGCGCTTTTGCTATGGCATATCATGGAAATGAACACTGTTCGAGGTCGGGCCCAAGGCACTTTTGCTATGGCATATCATGGAAATGAACACTGTTTGAGGTAGGGCCTATGGCACTTTTGCTATGGCATATCATGGAAATGAACACTGTTTGAGGTGGAGCCTATGGCGCTTTTGCTATGGCATATCATGGAAATGAACACTGTTTGAGGTGGAGCCTATGGCGCTTTTGCTATGGCATATCATGGAAATGAACACTGTTTGAGGTGGAGCCTATGGCGCTTTTGCTATGGCATACCATGGAAATGAACAATGCTTTCATGGGACTGCTGCTTATTTGTCATCACCATACTGCTGCACTTGCTGCACTCCATGTCAACCGGAGGGCAGGGCACATCAGCGAAACATGCTCTTAGCAACCACCACAAACGGCCAGACCATAAACATTTACTTAGGAAACGGTGGTCAGAAATTATAAACCTTTGCGTAAGGGAGTTGATCGTGATATAAAAAATGCGGAGATAACAGTTCGGTGGCATGAATAGCTTGCTAATTTCAGTAACTAAATGGAGACCTCACTTCAAATGGACACACATAAACATTGCCTTCATACATACAAGTGGAGCTCACATTACCATCTGTTCTTTCCCAAGCTCCCACTCATGCACCAAACACATGCCTTTGTGGTCAAACACACAAAACCACAAGCATGCCCTGCCACCCAGCTGCCCCTGGCTCTCGTACCATGTCTTCCACATTTAGGAGCCATGCTTGGATTGTCTTCACTTGGTTCTCGTTGAGCTTCTTTTTCTTCAGTGCTACCAAGGCTCTGTCCCTCTTCTTAGCTGCAAGCAGCTCCTTGGCCACAGCTACATTTTGATCAATACGAGCCTCCAACTGCACAGGAGAGAGGCACAGGCACACACAGGTGCTGTTTCAGCCTTGTACATGCACTGAATGCTCTAGCATAGGAAGACGCTAAAGGCGCTGGGTCCAGGCACTTTGTCACATCCTGCTCAATGCGAGCCCCAATCGCAAGGAGGCACATGCACTGCAACAGAATGCATTTAAGCCTGTCGATCTTATGTGGATGCAACAGGTAGAATGATCTGGTGTGCCGCATTCTTTGATGCAAAAGGACTACTTCTGCTCCTCTTGCTCCTGCTGCTACAGGTGCCACACCTGCTGCTGGTGGATTACTGGTAGTTGAACTGAAGCTGCTCATGCTTACGCTGATACTGTTGTGCTGCTTCTGGTGATGATGGGGGTTGAGGGTCAAGTTGCTTTGCTGCTCCTGCTGCCTAGCTGCTGTGCGGCTTCTCGAGCCCCTGGTGGCAGCAGACCTACTGCTGCTGGCGATGGAGGTGGCTGGTGTTCTTCTTCTTCTTCTGCTGCTGCTGCTGCTGTCTCTGGTAGTCTCTCCCGCAGCTGCTGCTTCTGCTGTTTCTGGTGATAGCTCTCGTTGCTGATGCTGCTGCTGCTGTCTCTGATGCCATCTCCCGCTCCTGCTGCTGCTGCTGCCGCTGCCGACGCTCGATGGCTGTCCAGCAGCTGTCCGGATAAGACTGCTGCTGCTCTTGCTGCTGCCGGTGCTTGCATGGAATTTAATCATCAGTAAATTAAGTAATACAAAGATAGTAACATACTGTGCTGCTGCAGCTGCTTCTCCCACCCGGATGCTGCTAAGGTATATACTGAGCTAGCTGCTGAGTAAGAAGCCACAAAAGGCTGCTCAACAAGCGCTTTATCTTCCCTGAGGGTTGCACAGAGTACCTAGCGAATATATGAAGCTGCTGCCCAGGCACGTGCCTGACTTACCAGCTTTGTCTGGTCTTCTAGTTTCTTCCTCTGGGCCTTGAGCGACAAGACAGCACGGTCGCCATCTGTGATTTTAGCTCTGCGGATTAATTGTGTTCAGTATGACAGCAGCTCTCACTACGGTGTAGAAATGCATGGACAGGCCAGGTGAACACCGCGGGCACACCTAGTGTTCTTGTGGGAAAGGAGGTTGCCCATTTCTGTGCTGCCGCTCAGACTTGATTTGTGTCCAGTTGCGCCCTAATCACTCCCAGGCAGGCTGATGAAGTTCTTTAGGGATTCAATTTAATTTCCTTGGAACCCCAAGTTCATGAAGAGTATGTTGCATAAGCAAGATCAAGTTTACGTGCGGCTGATCAAGTCTGACGGTATAGCACCCTTTGAATCTGCCCCGTTTAGGCGCTGATGAATTGCTGAAGAGCGCTAAATGCCACTCGGTGAAGACTGTTGGCGGTTGTCGCACCAAGTGCCAAGAGCCCTGCACCCTTGTAACCGCCACATTCACATGGGCCACGTGCAAATCCTTTACAACAGCAACGAGACATTCCTGCATGCCATTACGAGCATCTCCATCGCTGAGGAGGCGCTTTCGATTGGTATTGGGCCTGCCCTGGCGCTAGTAGTGGCTTGGCACCCCCCCATGCTGTGTGGGAAGTGTGCTTATGCTTTCCTCCGCGACCAGGCCTGCTCTGCTTTAAACAATAGCTGTGCATATTGGTGTACAGTTCCTACTCCTGTTAGCGCAGCTTCAGCTCCAAATTGGCACTGCTTGCGTCGCGATGGACAGATTGAGTGTGATATGGGTGCTGGGCGCGAACATAGTTGCCCTAGCGGTTCTGTACCAAAGGCTTGTGACAATGGGGTACGTCCTGCCTTTACAAGATCAAGTGGAGCAGCTAAGCGTCAAATTGGGACTCGCCCATGGGGACTACCAGCAGTGTGGACTGTTCAACGCATCTACATACGTCCTGACCAGCTCTAGAGTGGTCTTTCCGGATGGGGTTCGACCAGGGGCACGTAAGTGGCATATAAGCAACCCACGCATCAATTTGCAGCCGCTCGTTCCTCCCTATGCAGGGGCCTTAGCCGGTACTCGCTCCTCACAGCAGGATCTTCATATTCGTGGCGTACATATCAGTATGCAGTCTTTGAGGAGTTTCAGTTGCCCCTAAACGGAAAAGCAGTGCATGCAGCTGCCTGTCCACTCCATTCTCTTCCATTCCCCCTGCAGAATGCATCCCCACTGTTGACCCACGCCCACACCCCAATCCACACCTGTGCTACGCTGGGTCAAATCTAGTACCCTTCGTAGCTGTTAACAGCCGCATCTATTTCAGCCATACAACTGCCTGCACCAGCCCGCCACTAAGCCCCTTTCTCCTTCTTGTCCCATTTCTGCTGCCCTCTCCTACAGTCACAATCCGCAAGGGCAAGATCGTTGGGGTCTCAGACAAGGTACCTAAGAACCCTGGATGCCCTATCATCGACTACCATTATGCAGTCATATCTCCAGGGTTGATTGATGTCCATGTGCACATGAATGAACCAGGCAGGGAGCACTGGGAAGGTAAGCACATAGCTCTAGAGTTTCTAGAGGGGCTTTGTCTGTCAGGCTAGCCAGAAACAACAGGGCGGTACAGTAGCACCAGTAGCCAGGGCGGTACAGTATGCGGCAGCAGTAGCAAAGGTGGCCAAGGCGGCAGCAGGGGCATGGGCAGGGTGCAGCAGGTTTAAGAGGCTGACATACCAGGGCCATGGTCCAGCAGGAGGCAGCAGCAGCAGCAGCAGGAGGCAACAGCAGGAGGCAGCAGCAGCAGGAGGCAGCAGCAGGAGGCAGCAGCAGGAGGCAGCAGCAGCAGCAGGAGGCAGCAGCAGCAGCAGCAGGAGGCAGCAGCAGCAGCAGCAGGAGGCAGCAGCAGGAGGCAGCAGCAGCAGCAGCAGGAGGCAGCAGCAGCAGCAGCAGGAGGCAGCAGCAGGAGGCAGCAGCAGCAGCAGCAGCAGCAGGCAGCAGCAGCAAGGGCGACAGGAGCACCATGAGGCAGATGCGTGCGGGCAGGGGCAGCAGCAGCACAAGTAAGTGCAGTGGCTGTGGCGGCAGCGGCAAGATGATAGCACTGACATGGGGAGGTGCAGCAGGAGTGGGCCCGTGTGACAGGTAGCAGGAACAAGTGCAATCCCTGCCACAGGACTGGAACTGCGGCAGAGGCAGCAACAGTAGTTCCTTGTGCCCGTAACACAGCTGCAGCAACAGCAGACGTGGCAGCAGCTAGGACAGGCGGCCTGACCCAGCAGTGGCATCAGCTGCAGCAGCTGTTCCAAGGGCAGATACAGCAGGGACCGGCAGTGCATGAGTAGCAGCCAAGACCTGCCTGCAAAACCTAAACCCTAAACCCTAAACGACCAGCCGCAGTGGCAGCAGTGGGGACAGCAGGGGCAGCAGCAGGGCAAGTGGCGCGGGCAAAGGCAGCAGTTGGCAGCGACATGTGCGAGACAGTGGTTGCAGCCGACTAGAGGCTAACGGCAACTTTATAAGCAATCAGAGGCAAGCAGTGAGAAGGCAGCTTAACTGGAAGGGGGCAGTTGTGCTATTGCAGCAGGGTTGGGGGATGGAGGGATGGGGTTGGGGGGTGGAGACTTGGCAGCAGGGTTGGGGGATGGAGGGATGGGGTTGGGGGGTGGAGACTTGGCAGCAGGGTTGGGGGATGGAGGGATGGGGTTGGGGGGTGGAGACTTGGCAGCAGGGTTGGGGGATGGAGGGATGGGGTTGGGGGATGGAGACTTGGCAGCAGGGTTGGGGGATGGAAAGGGATGGGGTTGGGGGATGTAGGGACGGGGTTGGGGGATGGAGACTTGGCAGCAGGGTTGGGGGATGGAAAGGGATGGGGTTGGGGGGTGGAGGGACGGGGTTGGGGGATGGAGACTTGGCAGCAGGGTTGGGGGATGGAGCTAACAGGAGCAAGGCGAGGAGCAGCAGCAAGTGGCAGGATATCAGCCCCGCCAGCCAGGAAGGCAGCAGAAGCATCGGCACCTAGAGCAAACCCAACAAGAGCAGTAATGGACAGAGCAGTAGGAGCAATGCTGCTATAAAAGCGGCGGACCTTTGAGGCCTGGCTAGTGCGTGAACAATATATCAGGGCAGTGTCTCTGAGTGACATTGTTTTCTGTCTTTGCTGATGGTGTACCAGGTATCAGTAGCGGCACAGCGGCAGCAGCAGCAGGAGGCAGTACAACTGTAGTGGATATGCCTTTGAACAGTGACCCGGTGACAATCACGGCAGAGCTGCTATTACAGAAGATGGAGGTGGCAAAGGTGGGCTGGGGAATCGAGGTTGAAGTCATGGATAAGGCCTGGGTGCTGGGCTTGGGTTCAAGGGATTGTAGCAGCACATGTAGCAAGTGATAATTATTGCGACTGTAGTATGATTGTCAAAAATTGCCTTTTCCTGAGAGCAATAGTAGTGGATGAACTTGTTAGTAAACTTATGATAACCTCTGCAGAACTGCTGGTAAAGGAAAGGGGGGGGTGGCCAAGGGTGCTTGGGTGGGGATGGATGGTTTAGGGCAGCACATTATAGCAAACAAGCACGCTTGGGACATCATTAAACTGCATTTCCCTGATAGTAATAGTAGTGGATGAACTTATGAGTGAAACACCCGCTGCCTTAGAACTGCTGATAAGAAGATGGATGGTTTCTTTGAGCTAGGGCTTCAAGACACCAGGCTGGAATTAGTTGGCATGCACAGACACACAGCTGCTGACTTGCCATCTAGAAGCTCTGAAAACACTGAAGGTACGGTACAAATGCAAATCATGGCAAGTTGGACAAGTGGTGAAGCTAGTTAAAAAGGACGAATAAAATGCAAGAGCTCAACCACAATCCAAAAGCCGATAGCCAGATTGAATGGAAGCTAGTTCAGGGTGATTTGGTTGCTTAGTGCACCCAGCTGCTCAGATTGAGTTGAACCCCTGTGAATCAATGAAATGCCAATTATGCAGCCCTGATGACGGGCGAATCAATGAAAAAGCTCATCACTTTCAAGGCAGCTACCCAAGGCATGTCTGCTGAGCTTAGCTGAGCTAGCCATACTTCCTTCCCACATGCAAGTCCCTAAGGTCTCCCACAACTTGTCCTATGTTCTAGGCCTTAAACAGTAGTTCCAACATATGGCCACTTTGTGTGGTTAGAGATGCTGCCGGTGCCGCCAGCTGCTGCTGAGCACGACAGTATGCTATAGCTGCTTCCACCTGCTTTCTTCAGCTTTCACATTTTTTGACCTTGCTGTCTGCTTGAGGTGCGAGCGAGCCTGTGGCGCTTTTGCTATGCATATCAGGAAATGTAATGAAACCTGCTTCCACTGCACCTCCTGCGCAGGCGCTTCAGGCCACATCTGCTGCTGCTTACCATAAAAGCCTAAAACCCTAAAACCTTAAACCTTGAACCCGATGCTGCTTTTGCTTTGCATGCAGGCAAAGTCCAAGGTCAATGTGGGGTTTTGGGGAGGCATTGTCCCAGGAAATGCCGCAAAACACGATGTCCTGGGTGCCATGCTTGAAGCTGGAGCTTTAGGGTTTAAGAGCTTTGTGTCACCATCAGGGATTAATGACTTTCCAAATGTCACCCGGGAAGATGTGGAGGCAGCAGTGCCTTTCTTGATGCAGCAGGGGGTGCCGTATCTGGTGCATTCGGAACTAGTTACACCTGTGGAGGAGCAAGAGGTGAGGCTTTAGGGCTTAGGAGGTCGCCTGGATTATTTCTTGTAGATTATATTGCTTATCGCCTGACATGATCGCACAGGGTGACAATACCATTCCACTGGTTTTGAGACCGAGCATCTGTGGGCTTTGAAAATTAAACTAACTGAGGGTTTTCATCCTTAGGGGATGGTGATGAGGGTTTCAGAGTAGGGTTTAGGCCTGGACCTAGAACCCCAACTATGATTTAGATGAGCGGTAATGGACAATAGGAGGAGGGCTCGGTGGGGGACTGTAGGGTTTTGGAGTCAGATGTGTTGTGACTGCTGACCTGCTAGGGAAGTGAACCAGCTCGTTTGTTTGACACATAGATACCTCTGGCTGCAGCAAACAGGCTGTCTACCTACGCCTCTGTTATAAGGTGGTAATAAATAATAGACATCATGCACCAATTGGCTTGAAAGCCAATGCAGGTAGCCTTCGCATCTTTTCAAGTCAGAATCTGAAGACACATCAAGGGTTTCTCCACTTGACTTCTCCTGCATGTATCATTTTTGAGGATTTTTTTTGGTTCCATTGATCAGGGTTATGGGGCTTGATCTTGGTGTCTTTTGTGGCTTCGACCTAGCTGCCTTGTGCGCAACCACAGCTTGCAAAAATGATTGTTCGTTTACTTGTTTGTCCCAGCACCACAAGATTAGCTGAAGCCACCACATTATATGCTGGCAGAGTCTCGCATCCCTCCTCCCAAGAAATGCCCTGCACAGAAGATTCATTTGCTGCATAAATTCAGATTAACAGCTTCAAAGTAATTGTAACAGCTCCTGAACTGCTTTAACCATGAGTTGACCAAGTCCCTGTTTGTACTGCTCTTCTGTTTAGGATGCAGACCCCCGGCAGTACGCCACATATCTTGCCACGCGACCAGCCGTGTTTGAACAAGACGCCATAGCCATGCTGTTGGATGTCCTGTCAGAACAAACAGCACCTCCTACCAGGGGGTTCTTCTTGCACATAGTGCACTTAGGAGATGCCACAAATGTTGAAGCACTCAAGGTGCGTATGAGCTGGCTGGACGGAAACTTAAGGCCCTAAATTATTATTTCCTTTTTGTAAACGTTGAAGCCCTGAAAGTGGATTCATAGGTCGTTTAGTAGTCACATGCATTCCTTCTTTACTCTCAGTGTTGGTCGGTCCGATTGCCTTCGTCTATGCAAAGGGAATATCCAGCAGATGGTAGAATGTGCGGACATGCAGTAGGTACATGCAGCACACCTTAAAGATATTTCTGGCTGCTTTTGGATAGGAGGCTTGAAGTGTGGTGCGGCGCAATCCCACGCTGCTTGCTTTCCGTGCCTCTGTGCACGAGCGCAAGCCTGCTTTGCTTTGTAGAAATTGCCTGTACTGTACTACAGTTTGGAAAAAGACATTTGTCCTATTGTCGCTACTGCATGTTATGTGCAAGATAGCATTTTTCCTGTAGTATATATCAGGCCACAATACAGCATGTTACCTCTTCTGCATATTGGATTGCAAAACAGCAAACTTCCTGTACTGTATGTTAGGTTGCAAAGAAGCATTTGGCGGTGTCTGTAGAGACTTGCCCCCATTACCTCTCCTTCCAAGGAGACTCCATCCCAGACGGTCAAACAAAATACAAATGCGCTCCACCAATCCGTGACGGAGAGAACCGCAAGGGGCTAATGCAAGCTGTAGCAGATGGCAACATTGATCTAATATCATCAGACCACTCACCGGCACCATTAGATATGAAGGAACTGGAGAGTGGAGATTTCCTGAAGGCTTGGGGTGGGATTTCTGGTGAGTTGTGTGGCTTAGGGTTTAGGGTCAACTGTTCAATTGGCTACGTTGGGTTTGTTTTGTTACATGAAGGAGGGCTTAGGGTTTGGTAGCGATAGTGCCTAGCAGAAGTGTGTGTGGGTGATACCAATTTGGTTATTCATGCTGCTTACATATTGCCAAGGTTTGTTGTGAATTGGCATAGCTTGCATCTGGTTGAAAGTGCTGCGCAGTTGGTATTTTTGCTGCTGTGCCCTTCTGACCCGGACTCCTTCTAGCTCTTTACATGTCCAACTGACAATTGCACTTTATGCCCGTGGCAGGCATGCAGTATTATCATTACATTTCACTATATGCCATAGCAAATGGTGCAAATGGTGCCGTAGGCCCCGCACCTCAAGCTGTCACAATTTACAGCAAGGTGGAACAACAGTATCTGCTGCCTGCTGATCAGACTGTTTTTCAGGGTCTAGACTTGAATCTCTCTGTTGTGGTTCCAAAATCTGGCTCCCTCTAGCTCTGTACCCAGCAGAGTAACTTACCAGGGGTTTAGGGGCACTCTCCTGACACTCGGTGCAGTTTGCAACTCACTAGTGCCATTTATGCCTGCGACAGGCATGCAGTATCTGCTGCCCTCGCTGCTAGTCCCTCTACAGTCAAAGGTTTAAGGGGTTTGTCTCTGAATCTGTCTCCCCAACTTGACTTGGCTGCCATTAGTTCCGTACCTCTTTGCTCCCCTAGTGCCCTTTACCCCTGACAGTCATGCAGTACCTGCAGTCTTCTACCTGGACTGCAGTCGGGGGTTAAGGGGTTAATATCTCCAGAAAAAAGGTAATCATATATGCTTTGTGCGGAAGAAAATCAACCCTGAAAGAAAGGTTTAGGGCTCAAGGACCCAGGCACCTGGGCAGTATCTGCTGCCCTCCGTTCTGCCTGGACCACAGTTAAGGGTATAGGGTTTAAAGTTTTGTGTTGCCATTCCTCCCCCCCTGGCTCCCGCGTGGCTCCCTCATCATCTGCTGCCCTTGCATCTTTGACAGGCATGCAGTACCTACTGCCCTCTACGTGGACTGCGGTTAAGGGTTTAGGTGTTAGCCTCCTTCACCTCTCCCAGCTGCTCAGCACTAATCCCGCCCATCTGGCAGGACTCAGGAGCAAAGGGAAGTTGGCTAAAGGGATGGATGCGGATATTGTGGTAAGGAGGGGAGCCAGGAGGGAGGGGAAGGAGTCAAGGGAGGGGGGGGGGGGGCAAAGCTATAGAAACTGTTTTGGGGGAACTGCTGTGTTTATGCATGACAGTTGCTATGTTACATTGCAATGACGTGTGCGAGATACTATACCCTAGGACTCGGCCATTGACGGGCAGACATAAGAGCTTGAGGGGCGCCTGGTCTGGACAAGTAATGATTCACAAATCCGTTACTTATCACGAACTGATGCACCTGCCTTACATTCTAAACCCTAAAAACATCATTTGTGTGTTGCTCTACAAACCAACTTCTGCTTGAACGCCAATTTCACTATCAATTCATCTATATGACACTTTCAACATGACCCTGAATACATTCGCCCTTCGTGCCCTTAATTACGACCAATTGTCTGCAGGTGTGGGACCCTGAGGCTCTTGCTGATACCAGCTTGGAGGGGAACCAGCACAAGCACAAGGTCACACCTTATGCAGATATGCCTCTCAAAGGGAAAGTGCTGGCGACTTATGTGGGAGGGCATAGAGTGTATGAGGAGCACCATGGAGTGTTCTCAGGAGCATGTGGCAGCGTCTTGAAAGGAAGATGGCCCCAAGGGGGATTGGTGAGCAGCAGCAGTATCAGCAGCTAGAGGAAATGCAGAAACGGTTACCGCAGGCTAATACTCCTTGCAGCAAGTACATGTTGAGGGTTTCTATTCGCTTAGTATGGTTGTAAATGAGTTGACATACATCCTTCGGTATCGGGCCCTGCCGTGTGAAGGCCCCGCGTGCCAATGATGTAGCAGGATCAGCATGGTACGCAAACTACTTTCTGAAGTTGAGTAGTCTTAACAGCCGGGCATCTAGGTGAGCTGGGTAGGTTCTGCGATTTACCATCCACGCGGAATCCGCTCGCGAGGAATAAGGCAAGCGCATGTTTATCGACATCATACCTTAACATTGAATGAGGCATACAATGGCGTCATTCGTCGTACATCACGCATCAAGATCACATCCTAGACCACACTGTAAGGCAAACGGCTTGAAGACGGACGCCGTCACTTTTCCACAACAGGCACTATTTGTCTAATGCCAACGACAACAAACATAATCCGCTTTGACTTACGACAAATTCCTGGGGCTGCAAGACCACCTTATCACGTCCTAACACTTCACATCACGTGCTGTTAATACTTCACATGCGGTTCTCCTTAAACTCCTGAAAACTGGTCTCCTGCACATTCCCACCCTCACCAGATCCCTTGTCCATCCCCTGGGACCCCCCTGTCTCCATCACGCCTTGAGCAGCCTCCTCACCCCCTTCCATAGCTGTGTAGGACTCATTGGCATCAGGGCTACTAGTGGCAGCTGCAGTTGCCATGCCACCCTCACCACCTCCCTGAATGGAACCCATCTGCTCAGAAAAACCACCATGCTCAGACTCATTGGACGTGGCTTGCTCTCCCATGGGCTGGCTGCCACCACCAGCACAACGTACTTCACAGCTGGGGCTTTCATCTTCCATCTATAGGCAACACATCAGTCCATTTTGCATGTGTAGCTGTTTGTTAATGCTGCATCAATAAAGGGGTGCAATTGCAAAGGGATGAGTTAAATTGCAGATGATCTGCATGATGGTAACCCGCGTCGTCGTCGGCAATCAGTGCAGGGCATATAGCATGGACTTATTTGTTCTGAATATTGCGAAATAGCACCGACGTTCAGCTGTACATTTATAGGCCGGGCAATGCGCTTCTTCAACGCCGCTTCGATGTGCTCCGCTCGGCGGGCTCGGAGGAGCTAAGTTCTAGTCTAGTGAGGTGACACTACTCCAAACATTTTGAGTTCCGTAGAAGCATGGCGGTCAACACTATGCTCTCAACAAGCAAGACACATTCAACAAGGGACACTTTTATGATGGGACCCCAAGAATGCTGCTAGGCCGAACCGACCAAACACACATCCCAACAGACGGGAACAAATGACAATGGCACCCAAATACAGGAATACACCACGCACCATTAACCACAGCTCACCCAGCAGCGTAAACTGAGCTTCCAACGAACTCCTACCGTCACACCTCAAAACCCCCCAGTACTCTCCTGAACCAACATATATAGATAGACCCCGGCACAGCCCTCGGACCGTGCAGCACCCGCCACATGACTCCAACCAGTTTGTTAGTGTGTGTTGTAAGAGAACCATCATAGCATTGGTAATATGCTAGGAGCCCGGCTGGAGCTTAACCAAACACACTCCTGGGATAAAACTTCCGCAGAGTAGTCTTTTACGTGCACAGTTCCACGTGCAAGCACCACAGGCCAGGGTATGATCAAGCATCAAATATCCAGGTCCATCTGTCAGCTGGCTTGTACCATGCCTCCACAACAATCCAAGCTGACATATGAACTCCCCCCTACAGACATGACCCAACTCGACTGGAAGTGTGTTTCTGTTGGCCTCAGCACGCGCCAATGTCACATGTTAGCTGACAACAAGGACACCACCAATGCCCCCCAGTGCCTACCCCCCTCAGAACAGTACATGCATTTTGCAGGCCCTGCATTGATGTTTTGTACAGTACCACATGCTACCGAAGTGCACCAGCTTTGCATCTCAACACAGACGGCACCATAGCTCAAAGGCATGGCATCACCTGCCAATCATACACTGCATGCATGAGCCTGTGCTTGGTCTGCAGCCTCAGGTTTAGCTCAAGCATCGGCTGTGAGGAAATCACTGGCCAGCTGTATCTTCTTGCCTGCCTCGAATGCTGGCAGACCACGGTATGGGCAGCCTGCACAGCGGAAGGCATCGCCCAGACTGCAATTCCCACAGGAAGACACAGGGTTGTCGAGCATCTCCTGGGTCAGCTTTACAGGTTTGTCCTCGGCCTCAGCACGGCCGCATGTGCAGTTCTTGCAAGCTTTGCGGCCTGAAGCACCAACTTCGCAGTCATCTGCTGCAGCTTTCACTGGCGCCTGCTTGTCAGCCTCTGTCAGCAGAAGCTCATCATCCACTAGCTCTTCCTCATCGTCCATCGGCAGGGTCCATGTCGCGCTCGCTGCAGCTGCTCCTCCTGCTGGCTGATGTGCTGCTGTTGCAGTGTGCCTGCCTTTGAGCTGAATGCTGGTCTTGGATCCAACCTCATAGCTGGGCATGCGTGCAGTTACTAGGGTGTCGGAGGATGAGCACTCCACGTATCCGTTGAGCATCATGGCCCGCAACAGCTCTTCATGCTGCTGGTTGGCTGCATGGACGAGCAGTGTGCCACTGGGAGAAAGTGCACCGGCTACGGCTGCAAAGGAGGGTGATGAGGGTGCGGCTGAGAAGACAACTGCAGTGCTGTACTTGGTGCCATCTGAAGGGGGTTGAGCAGAGAAGACTGTCTGCTCGAGGCTCAAACCAGCCTTCTCAAGAATGTTTACAATGCTGGTTCCGGGTACTGAATCCCCCACAACAACCAAGACGTGTGCGGAAGACATAGTCCCTGTTTGGGTCTGTTGCATGCAAAAGGCTAAACAAGATATTGCCGCCAGGCTATGCATGAAAAGGTCCGAGTGTGCTTCAGAGTACCCCTGGATGTCTCTTTAAAGAGCGATAGA
This sequence comes from Pseudopediastrum boryanum, assembly GCA_963556185.1. Lineage (NCBI taxonomy): Eukaryota > Viridiplantae > Chlorophyta > Chlorophyceae > Sphaeropleales > Hydrodictyaceae > Pseudopediastrum > Pseudopediastrum boryanum. The sequence continues at coordinate 7,911,716 of OY744506.1, forward strand.
GAATGTTGCAAGGCAATACAAGCCCGTCCGTCTGCCCGGCACCGACTGGCACTTACTCACTTGTCTCCGGAGCTTACGTCCAGGAGCAATATGCCACGTTTCGTCCCAGTACTTCGTGTTACGGAGCGCGTAGAAAGGTTTCTTCATAACCTGAGTAGTTAACACCTTTCAACACGGCCTGCAGTATTTTCCTGGCGAGTTCATGGCTGTAGTGAGGTGTCTGCTTTCTTCGCTTCTGCATGCAAGGGACCTAGCAGCAGCACCTAGTCCTGCAATTGGCGATCCACACATATGATCAAAATATTAATACGGCTCTGTGTATGCGTGACAATTCTGCTGAACACCGTCCAGTTCGCGCAGCTGGGTCAAGGCGGTCATTTCTCTCTTAAATTGCGCAATCTATGTGCTGTTGGGGAATATACTGGGATCTCCTCTTCTTCAACGCCTTCAATTGTAGTACTGCAGCAATAGGAGCGGGCCCGGGGAGGATCCGTGTATGCTAAGGGCAGCAGTCCGCTGTCAAGAGAGCCATCGTACCAACAGCTTCAGGAGGACTGGCATGGGGGCTTTTAGCGCACCGCATGTACGCTTGCGTTTTCTATTTCCTGCCTGCGCAAGCCTATACCTTGCCTTTGCCAAGGATAAGCATGAATATGGCCTGTCTTGCTGATATGGAAGAGCTCCTTGGTGACCAAACCCTTCATTTACTGCAGTATGGGGATGCCAACTATTGGGAAGAACGGTACACGGCCCAGTCAACAGTTTTTGACTGGTATCAAGGCTACCTCGGGCTTCAGCATCTGCTCGCGAAGTATGTTCCCAAGGCTGCAAGCATACTCCATGTGAGTGACTGTTCAGAAGCCGGGACTGAGGGGAACAATCACCAGCACAGGTTCTTTGCTGCAGCAAGAACGCTCTTTGCCTGACAAGCAGAGTCAGCATGCTACTGGTGTATGCAAATGGGCAGACTGCGTGCTGATGCGTTTTGCATGCATCCAGCGCATCGCCCATTGCACGCATGGGAACACCCTGAGGCACCGCCAACCTGCTGTTCATGTGCTTGGTCCAGCGCGATTGCCAGCTGCAGCGATGGGCTCCTTTGCATGCATGCAGCCGGACAGGGAGCCCCAAGCATGATACACATTCTCATGTCATCCAGTGCTCTTGAATGTTTGAGTGCAAGGATGCTGCTGTGGTCCTGCGCTGTGATGTTGTCATGAAGCAAGCACAGGCAGCTACCTGTATCATAACCTTGAGCAACTCCTATGGAGCAAAAACCCATGTCTATGCACATGTCTAAACCATACATCATGTGGTCTTTCTTGACAACTCTATGCCTAGAAGGGGCCAGACAAGTTGTCTGGAGTGTTACTTTACTGGTATACTATGTCCCTCTTCAGTAGCCCTAGCTTGGCAGGGGAATCAGGTCCTGCAACATGCATAAAGGCGATGCTAGGATGATGAGAGTGTGCTTGGCTGCTCTTGCAGGTTGGCATGGGAACCTCCAAGCTGCAAGAAGACATGGCAGTCAAAGGCGGCTACGAGAAGATTCTGAATGTAGACATCAGCACCGTGGCTGTGAAGCACATGGCTGAGCAGCATAGGGACTTGCCCCAGCTGCAGTACAAGGTTGCAGATGCAAGGTAGGGAGGTCTGCAGCAGGGCAAGGGGTTTAGAGGTTGGGTTTAGGCAAGCTCTACTAGCAGGGCAAGGGGTGGAGGAGTATCTGCGGGAGGAGCATCCTGGACCAGATTAGCCTGTAGGGGAGCAGCAGCAGCGGCAGGCACACGTCTTGGTTGTAGCTCCCCTGTGGAAGAGAGGGTATTCTTGCTCTCAGGCAGGTGTAGCTTTGCAAGTTGCTGGGCTGCATGTGTAAAGATGTGTATACGCATGGTTATGCATTAGCCGAATCCGCACTAGCAGGTACTGCAGGGTTAAAAAAGAATTCAGCGATTTCAAGGGAGCTCCTTCGCTGCAAGCAGATCTGGCAATGAAAGGGAGCATCAAGCTGTATACATTGTAGTATGACCAGCACAAGTTGCAAGTGGGGCAGGAAACAAACAGAACTTGCCCTCTGTTGACACATATGTCTCCAAAGTGAGAGCTGCACCGGCATCCGGGGACTCAAAAGTCAAATTGGCTTATCAACAGGGTTGGGTTCTGCAGCAACGCAAGTGGTTACTGTGTGTTGAAGCTGGCACTTGCATTGCAATTCTTGCAGGAGCATGCCGGAATTCCAGCAGGACTCCTTTGATGCAGTAATAGACAAGGGCACGATGGACGCCATGTTGTGCTGTGGGACTGGAGCCTTCCGGGAGGCAGCCCAGATGGTGTGTGAATGCTACAGGTATGTATAACTCATCCCCACCGCTTCCATTCCCCACACTTCCATGACATCATTACCAGCTTGCATACTGACCCGCTCCCTTCTCACCCCTCAACTCCCACTAAAGCACATCGGCTGGCTAAAAACTGAACCCATTGCGGACGCACAGTTCAGACAAGGTCTATTTTGTGTCTGCGCTGGAAGAGCAGCTCTTGAATTGTGGTTATGTGTCATGGGGGATGGGGGTACTTGCCAACGCTTCCCCATATTACCGCCAGTAGCATGGACAGCTGGCCCTGCTGACTGCTCTGACCATAGCAGCAGTCAGGCAGGGCCAGCTGTCCATGCCACTGGGCTGTGATAGGCCTGCTGTCAACTCCCATGCGTCCTTGTTCTGGCTCTGTGTGCATCAGCTTAGTGGTTGGTACATGCTGCTACTCTCTTGTTATTTCATTTTGTGAAAGGCCATAGCAAAAACTGCCCTAGGCCATGCACCTCAAGCTGTTACAAAGAGCAGCGAGGTGGAACAGAGTACGGGGTGTCTTCGGCATGCAGCCAGAATAATGACAACATTTGCCTAGACTTCTACTGTAAGTTGCAGGTTCAGCCCTATCCATGAAGTTCAGAAGGGTGTGTCTTGTATAGGTCTCCCTTCTACAGTTTAAAAAAGTGCAAGTCGGCATCAGGGACTCCCCTTGACCTGCCAGATTATCAAGCAGTTTGTGACGTTTTCTGCATGCAGAGTACTGCATAATGGAGGCGTCTTCATGCTGATAACCTACGGGAGCCCCGCTTGCCGGCTGTCCAGAGTGCTGCTACCTGGATTAGAGTGGAGCTTAGAGGTGTACTGCCTAACCAAAGTAGATGACGATTACAGCGGACCTGGCCTAGTCAGCAACCAACTACCAATAGTAAAAGGACCATACACGCAAAAGGATGAGGTGAGGAAGTGTTGGTGGTGTGTTTCCCATTACTGCTTTGCTATGATTTTGTAGCAAGGATACGCTGCAGGTGCTGTCCATGTGCTCTGCTTACCAATGAACCAAGTAGGGGATAGTGGTCAAAAGGTTCTTCAGCATTGTTACAAAGTGAAAATGGCATGCTTCGTGGCTCGTTACAGGTGTGCTGAAGAGTGGTAGCTGCAGTAATCGCCCTTGGTACTGGTCTCCATGATTTCCTGCGGCCTCATTCAGCAGCATCGAGGCTGTCCTACACATACATAATATTTGCTATTTAGATGTCCGCGGATGTCACGCGCATACTATGACGCTGGCTGAGTTAAGTGTCTGGTTGTTTTGTTCGCAGTCGATGTTGTACTCGATGGACGACATGGAGCACACGCATTTCGTGTATGTCTGCACAAAGAGCGCACACGCAGGCCCCTTCTCAAATGAGCGGGAAGAGCTGATTGTTGAGACAGTAGTGTCCGCAGTGGCAGCAGCAACAGCAGCAGTGGACGCAGCAGCAGCAGCAGCAGCGCCAGGAGCGCCAATCAGTGGTTGTGGTGCTGCAGCAGAGGCAGGGGACGGTTCACCTTTTACTACAGCTGGTTGCGGTACCGCTGATGCACAGCACTAGCAGGGCAGCGTACGTGGTCCATAGGTGCATCCCCGGAGATTGGAAACCTGTACAGATAGCAGCAGCATGGAGGCTTGCGAAATGTAGCAACTTCAGCAGGTGGTCTTTGGGTAGCACAAGTCCCAACACAGGAGCCTATGTGAAAGGGGCAGGGCGATAGATTGTGCGGGAGCGAGTTCCCTCTGCGGCTGTTGTGGTTCGAAGTGGGCTTTCAAGCCAGGCGGGGCTTCCGGGAGTGGAGGGGGGGGGGGGGGTGCTTCCGAGCGGGGTGGGAGGCTTGAGAGTATGTTGCCGTGCCTGTAACTTGTCACGTCACTGCTAGTCTTATATCAGGCAAAGACATGAGATGTGGGTTTTGAGGGTGTCTACCGTGTCTATAGGGGTGCATATCATTGAATGGCTGCATGCAGTCCTGCTCTTGAAAACGGTTGAGCGCCATGAAGGAGAGCCGGGTTTTAACATGCTCTGGCAGTACTTGCACTGGGCGAGATTGCCCTATGATTCTGCAACGTGCATGTACGGCAAGCCACAGGCATACGGGCTGGTGGTGGCGCAAAACAGGGCAGCCAATGCGCAACTAGATCAACAAGTTCGGGAACAACTGCAGATTACAAGTGGGAAGGTTGCTATTACCGAGCTTAAAGTTTTGCACATGGGAGCGGCTGGCGTCATGAGCCTGAAGTGGCCAGGGCGTCAGCTCCACCCTTGGACTTAAGTACGTTTTCTTCTGGAAGGGAATGGTAATGTGCCAGAACTAGTGGGAGGGGTACTTGCTAGGGCAAGGTCTGAGAGCGGCTTTGATTACTAAGCAGGTTGTTGCAAAAGTGCTTTCACATCGACTGACCTGTCAGTTTTCAGATTGCCACGCCTACCTGGTTTCTGTTCACACAGCTCAATATGTGGAATGATTTTAGAGTAGCGGCGAGGTGAATGCTGCAAGGTTTAGAATGCAATGTTTACTGGGTGTGTATTGCAGTATGGCCTGGGTGCACGCCCCTTGTTATGTTTTTTCCCAAGCACTGTTTGGCAGCAGCAGGGACTGTGTTCTTGATCATGGGCTCTGCCTTGGGTGGATACATGTCTTGGTATCAGTACTGCTTGGTTGGTGGTCTGGAAGCCATTGTGTTTGGATCCATCCAATGGTGTGTTTGGTCGTTTTGACCTAGCAGCGCGTTGTGGTCGCCAAATTATAATTGTTTGTCGTTGTTGACAAGAGGTAATGGTTTTTGGGTATTGCCTGCAGCCGCAGCTTACAGCTGCCCCTGTGGGAGTGGGGCAGAGATGGGCTTACCTTGTGACGCAGCAGCTCACCTGATAGAGCAATTGTCTTTTCTTCATGGTTCATGCAAAGAGCACACGTGATTGATAAGATGCATCTGACAGTACTGCCTGCGTTTGCTTACCGTGTTGCCTGCTTTGTTGCGCTTTTGGTTGGGAGTTATATCTGCATCTGTGGGGGTTAGCATGCATCGCATGTCATCTGGTTGTTTGGTTCAAGCAGCATTCTTCCTGCACTGGCAGCCTGGGTTGCACCGTAAGATGCTTGCTTAGTCTTCAGTAGGGCGTTACTAACTGTTAAGTACCTCGAGTAAGTTTGTAAGTGCTTACCAGTGATCTTGTGTGATACCCGCTCATAACAAACAAACATGAATTTAAGGTGTTGATTCATATTGAATAGGGGCAAAAAAATTGGCACAAATTTTCGACGACGGCGCGGGCGGCAACGGGCAGTGCAGAAAATTAGGGCATGGCCCAACATTCGTTCCGAGCATGTGCAAAAAGAAAGGAAAAATCGGGAAGGCCTTCATCAGTGGGGGTGATTGACGGCGGCCGTACTGCGGGGTCTCAGGCGGTACAATTTCGGAGCCTCCGGAACAGTCAGCTTGCATCAGATCTTCTTTGCGGCATTCGCTGTGTTGCAAGCCCAAATATGGGCGCGGAAGGGGTCAGGAGCGCTAAAAGTCTTTGTCTTCCTCTTGATGTTCTGTTTCGCAACGTTGCGCGAGCGCACCGTGTGGCATGCGGCAGGCGTCGTCTGAGCGAAGCAGTTGATATGTGTCACATGCCTCTATGGAAGCGATACTATCCTGCTCTTGCCTTGCGCACACCACTGCGGATTAGCGAGGGTCCTGCTTTTGCCTTGAAATCTCGGTTGAGCTGGCGTCTGCTCCTGCGATGGTTTGGAGCCTCCGACACGGCAAATGAAGCAGGCTTGAGTATGGATGGCCTAAGTGTGCTTGTTACGCCTACCAGCATTCATATCAGAAGTACCTGCCTGGCGCTGGGCCACTATGCTCTGTTCGGGGTTTCGGGAGATTTGCATCTTCGAGATGGTTCCAGAGGCATGGAACTCGTCTACTCGTGTTCATAAGCATTTCTCACCCTATCGAGCAGCTCGTGGTCTTATGTACGACGCATAGGAGCAGCCGGTCGGGGACTTGAAAAGTGTGAGAGTGTGAGGATCGATGCGCTGCTCGCTTCATCAGTGGACTTATCCACCGGAAGGAAGCTGCTAGTCTATCGTGTTGCATTTGCACTCTGCATGTTTGTAAGGGTGCTTTCAATCTGCACTCTTGCTTTTGGTTTTTCTTGACATCGAATTTTAATGTTTGTGCAGGGAAGAGAATAGGGGCAAAAAATTTGGCACACATTTTGGACGATGGCGCGGGCGGCAACGGGCAGTGCAGAAAATTAGGGCATGGCCCAACATTCGTTCCGAGCATGTGCAAAAAGAAAGGAAAAATCGGGAAGGCCTTCATCAGTGGGGGTGATTGACGGCGGCCGTACTGCGGGGTCTCGGCAGGCAGTACAGTTTCGGAGCCTCCGGAACAGTCAGCTTGCATCAGATCTTCTTTGCGGCATTCGCTCCTATTCAGCTTGCATCAGATCTTCTTTGCGGAGATCTTCTTTGCGGCATTCGCTCCTATTCTCCTCCCTGCATATTCATATAAAATCGATGGCAAGAAAAACCGAAAGCAAGAGTGCAGATTAAAAGCACTCATGCAAACATGCAGATTGTAAATGCAACAAGATAGACTTGAAGCTTCCTTCATCTGGATCAGTCCACTGATGAAGCGAGCAGCGCATCGATCCTCACACTCTCACACTTTTCAAGTCCCCGACCGGCTGCTGCTACGCGTCGTATATAATACAAGGAGTTGCACAAAATCAGTGAGAATGCTTATCGACACCAGAACACATGCCCTCTGCCTATGGAAGCATCTCGAAGCTGGCAATCTCCGAAACTGCGAACAGAGCCTAGTAGCCCAGCGCTAGGCATGCGCTTCAAGTATGAAACCGGAGAGGCCTAACTGACACTAACAGGCCATCTACACCCAAGCCTGCTTCAACTGCCGTATCGGGAGGCAGCGGGTGGCCATGACAGGAGAAGACGGCAACTCAACCTGGGTGTAACGTAAAAGCAGGACGCATGCTATTACATAAGGCTGTGCGCATGATATCTACAACCTGGCAAGGACAACATGGCATGCATAGAGGGATGTGACACATATCAACTGCTTCGAGAGAGAGAGAGAGAGAGCTACGCACGGAGGGGCGTGAGGTGCCCTCCCGCGTAAGATTAAGGGAGGGGCCCATTGGTGTAAGGATTACACTGGGCCAGCCTACCATAGGATAGTTACATCCGTGGGTGGGCTTCCGCCCACCCGCCTTTGTTAGCTTACTTTCTTGTAGTTCCTCCTGTGCCATTGGGGCTCTTTGGGCTTTTCCAGTTTTCTTTTTGTTGTGTATATGCTGTGTAAGGACTTAACTGCTGCAGTATGTACTTCTGAAATGCATTGCTTTAGAGCTTGCCCTTTGATACCGAGGGCTTGAAGATTCATGGTGGTACTGTTGTATATGGTGCCTGCAACTCCGACAAGCAAGGGATAGTACCATACTTTGGCAGTGGGGTCTATGTCTTTGATTTTGTCAATGAGTACTTGGTGTTGATAATCAGCTTTGCTTTGCTGGCCTGTTGGGTCTGAATCCCTGCAGATCTTGACCTCTATTATCCAGTACTCTGCTGGGTTGTTTCCATTCTTGGGTTTGTAGAGCATACCATCAGGGCGCTTGTCGGTGGTGCCTTGTGCTTGTTGCACTGCCTCCTTTAGTCCCCTTGGAAGGAGCTCCCACGGGATGTTTCTAGACTGGTGGGCCATGATGCCGTCTTCTGCACAGTTTTCAGTTGATCCAAGGTCCATTTCAATGACAAATGCTCCTTTGCGTCCCCTTAACACTCTTGTCATGATTAGTCGGCCGACCTTGTTATGCCTGTTGATGTACATTCTTTTCAAAGCTGGGCATCCTGAGGCTGTGTGGTGTCCGCCATCCTCGTCACCGCACAGGAGACATTTGCTACTAGGTGCATGTCCACACCTATAGGCCATTTTCCTTGTCCACATGGTCCCGTACCGGTAGCGCAAAGCGGTTTTACGTTCTGCATACTTGATTTTTCCCGAGGTCATGTACTTGTTGCTAGCAGGCAGGTCCAGTCTTTCCTCAATCCTTTTAAAAGCCTCGAAATAACAGGTAGCTCTGTTTGCCATCCCAAAGCGACTCTTTTGGTGGCAGTAATGACGTACCGAGTCGTGAAGGTCTGTCAAAGGGTTCACCCGCTTGAAACGGTCAATTAACGTGCGCTGCCCATTATTGGTCCGTGACCAACGATTGTTCCATTGGGTCTTGTGCGGCCAATATTGGGTCAACCTGTTGTTACTAGGACTCTCGTACTTCTCACATTCCTCATAGTCGGAGGTGTCCCCTGTCGCAGCCGCCTTAGCGATTGCGTCCGCTCTTTCATTACCGATAATTGAAGCATGGCCCTTGACCTTGTGAAGGGTTGTCCTCAGTCCCCTGTTATCTCGGTTACTATCTCGGTTACTATCTCTTTAATTAGCTCACAGTGCTGGTGATTTAGGAGATCTTGTGGGCGTCTCAGCATCTTTTTGATTTGGTACATTGAGCTGAGGCTGTCGGTGGCTATCATGTGGGCTCCATGCCTCAGCGCAGCAAGGATACCAACCAGTTCTGCTCTGTTTATGGTGTTCTGGGGATGGCTGTCGCCTGCAGGGACAATTGGAACCCCACGTTCATCGTCCTCATTGGCTGCTTGTGGGGGGAAGTACACCCCTGCCCCTATGCCTGGGGCATCACACTCTGCATCCATTGGTGATGTTTTGTGGCTTGTTTGCTTGTAGCTACCATCTGTGTAGGCATAGTTTTTCCAATTGTACCGGAGGGGTGGGGCTGTTGGTAGGGCAGTGGCTAATTGCGTTTCCAGGTCATCCAGTGTAGTGCTGGCGTCAACCATGGCTGGAGGGTCTTGACTGGTGGCTGAATCGTCCCGGAGGGACTCAGAGCCGTTTGTTTGTTTGGGGTAACCCATTTTGCTGAGCTGTTTTGGCGTCAGCAATGTTGGCTGATGAGATGTGCTGGGCGGGGCATTGCTGCTTGGGGGGTTGTAGTACATGCTGATGTCTTGTATCTCTTTGTCGTCCGGCAGGGACTGATTAATGGCATCCTGCAGCGTTTGCAGAAACCTGGTCATGTAGCCGCTCTCCCAGTAAGGGAGGTGGGCCTCAAAACCCTTTGCGTTGCCTGTGACAATGATATTTACGTCCCATCTAGGGTTTCCTGCATACATGTCGCCCCGTTCCCAAGTTGTGGGTTTCTGGAACCTGAAGTGTTTTCGGGGTATTTGTAGGAGATGCATGCAGTTTTCTGGGAAGTGTTGTAGCCATGCAAGGTAGGCAGTTCTGTTTGCATCGGACCAGGCAGGCAGGATATGTATGCCAAAGACAGGGGCTGTTGTGTTACGGGCCGCTGCTATGGCAGTAGCCATGTTCTTGTTCAGGTCTTCATCCTCATACTCTGGGTTGTGCACGCTTCCGCCGGTCCACCTATATCTGTAGCTATCCCATTTCGCCCCAAAGATTTGGTCCCTTTTGTGGGCGCTCCAGTACATCGTAAATGGCCCTGAGCAAGGCATTAAACTGCTTGGCTTGCTGCTGACTGGGTCAACTGGTCAGCACATGGCAAGTCGAAATGGGCTGGCCTGACATACATTGGCTAGCAAGGGATCTAGGGTGGGCTGGTGGCAGCCATGGTGTCAGTTTTGGACAGGAACTTGAGTATGCCGTTGGAGCCTAAGTTGGCTCCTTGTGGGTGGCGCTGCCCCCACCGGCGCCCCGCTTTGACGGGGCCATTTGGTAATTTGGTAATTTGGTAAATGTTGGGTTGTAATTGAGTGGGCTTGCGAATCTCTCTTTTGTTATGTCTGTGAGCTGCCTGAGAGCCTCATACACCTCAGGGGGAGTGGCCCAGTGGTTCTTTATTTGGACCTTCCTAATGGCTTTGTGATCTTTGATCTGTGCTCCATCTCTGTACCTGCACATGAGGGCATACAGTTCTTGGGGAAAGGTACCTGCCTTCAACTTCCGCATAACATTTGGTTTGTGGCGAGTGCTGTGGCAGTACTGTTGGTACAGTATTGCTGTCCTTTCAGGGGTGAGGGTGTAGCGACATTTGCCATCTGGTGTGTATATGCAGGCGAGCGTTTTTATCCACATTTGTCCATCTATGCACATCTCTACCTCTCTAATAAAGACTTCGTGTCTTCCTGTGGGGTGGATATCAGCATGGGGGTTCATTGGTGATGTGTCCATGTCGAAAAGGTTGCTGTACTGCTGTCCAATGTTGATGTTGTATCTTTGAGGGTGATCGGGGTAGTAGTCGCCTTGTTGCTGCAGTGCCGATAACCCTTGCTGAGCTTGAGCCAGCTCGCCAAGTGCAGGAGTTGCCGGGGACCGGTCATTTGCTGCTGCTGCCTGTTGCAACCGGTAAGCAGCAATCATCTCAGCAACAACTGGATTATGTGCGATGAGGTCACTCTCACTTTCTCGACTGGGCTTCCAATGGACGTTGTAGTGCCTTATATCAAGAGGGAGGCCTTTAGTGGCATACTGATCCCTGTTACATTCAATGCAGGTCCAGCCTGTCGTGACATCCTCGTCCAATATGTGCCCTGCAGGGCGATGGGTTAGCGGGAGACAATCAATATGATATCGTCTGCTACATATGCTGCAATGTGCTAGGGTTGTACGTGCAGGGATTCGTCGTGCTGGCAGGTGGGCGTTAGGACAGCAGCATTCAGTCGGGAGGTTTGGTGTGTTGCAGACTTCATGATGGGTCATTGGCTGTAGAGCGTGCTCTGGAGCATCATCAATGTGATAGCCCTTTTGCTTAGCCAGTTCCACCACCCATCCTTGCATAACTGTTGGGGCCCATCGCACAATGACCTGGTTCTGTGTTGCTACTTTCTTTCTCTTTTGCCCTCGTCCGGTGTGGCGTGCCGCCACTGCCAGACCTTCTATACCTTCTACTTGGTCCTGCCCTTCTGCAAAGTTGTTATATAATTGCTCTCGCATATCTTTGAAGGGCTGTCTTTTCTCATTCTTGATTCGCTGGTAAACGTGATAGCCTGTTTCTATTCGGTACACCAGTGGGGCTGTGATGTCTGTTGCAGTCTGGCGTACACTGCTGCTTTTAGTGTGGCCTCTTGGTGGTGCGCTGAGTGAGGACAGGTAAGCCTGAATTTCTGTCAGGGCTTGCTCTGTGCTTGGGGCATGTGTCTGTGCAGCCCACAATGCTGGGAGAGGTGCATTGCGTATGTCTATGTCATCGACGAGGTTGTGGAACTTCAGCAGCCTTGCATACTCCGGATGGATTGTTGCACCATGTCCTGCTTGCACAGGTGGCCTGCTGCAGTAGGTTTCTTTTGTGATGCCTGGCGGGAGAGTGAGCATGTATGCAATACGTTTAAAAGCGGTCAGCGTCCTAACGGTGATATCCTTGTCCAGTTTCAACATGAGCTGTCGTGTTGTAAGGACAGTTCTACCTGTGGAAGACATAATGTCCTGAAGTCGGTGCATACCTACTTGTCTGAGTTGGTGAAGGTCAGCTAGGAGGAGGTCTGGTGGTTGGGGGCTTGCAAGTGCCTGCATCTTCTGCAGGTCTTGCAAGAGTGGGCTGGTATCGGGTAGTTCTGTTGGGCCAAGTCCCTGCTTTTTGAGCTCGACATCTATGCTTGCGCATGCAATCACCTGCCTCAGCCTCAGGCTGTGGTGTGTTAGGGCAGGGCGAGCCATTGCTGTCAGTTTGTCCAGGCAGCTGCCATCTGTCTGCAGGCGTGTACGGCTGAGCTCTCCCACTGGTCCGGGGTCATTGAGAGCCTCTGTCAACCGCTGTATTTGTACAGTATTGTACTCTGCTAGTAGGGAGGGGCACCCTAGACCGCCTTTACTGACGTCTTCATGTGCTACTGCCGTGGCAGTACTGTTTGGAAGACCATATGCTTCTTTGGCTGCCCTACAGAGGGGGCTGTCTAACGCTTTGAGCTGAGCTTTGGTGTAAGGGGCCACACAGAATGCATACCGAATTTTTGTCCGTATGCATGTATTCAGGGTGCGCATCTTTTGGGAGGTTGTAGCGTATGAGTGCTTCATGATGTGACACATGTCTCGAATGGTATCCCTGGTCAGTTGATATTGGGCTGACCAGTCAAGGTGCATGGTGAATTGCAGGCCCAGGTAACGGAACGGTTTTCGTGGGTCGTGGAGTGTTGCAGGGGATCGTTGGACCTTCACATCAGTTAGGCTACACCGGAGCTTCTCCAGATTAAAAGGGTCTTTGGCGTCAGCCCTATATCTGGCACCTGTGAGGAGGGTCTTTGTGTTGTTTATTTTTAGGTGTCCCCAGTCAGCATACAGGGTGACCTTGTCAGCTTGGCTGGTTAAATCCCCAATGCATGAACATATCAGGTTCAGGTCATCCGCATATGTGACATCTGGGATCTGCTGTTTCAGTTTGAAAAGCGTATCTCGGTTGTTGTATGCACCTGGGATGTATCCTCTGGCACCTACCCTTAGCCAGCGTAGCAGGGGCTCCAGATATAAAATGAACAGAAACGGTGAGAGGCTGTCACCTTGAATTGTCCCTCTGTCCATGGGCATTGGTTCGGTATTCCCGAATGGGGTTGTAAATGCTGTTGTTGCACCCGTGTACAGGTCTTTGACCACCTCTGTGGCATCTGTCGGGAAGCCCAGGTCATACATGATTTGCAGCAGCTTGTCATGGTCAATTGTGTCAAAAGCCTCGGAAAAGTCAACCATAAGGAGATAGATGTCTTTCCGGGTCAGTTTGGCATCCTCAAGCAAGAGGGTGAACAGCTCCAGCTGGTCCATGCAGGTTCGTTTGTTTCGGAACCCACCCTGGGTGTAGCTCAGAATGTTGTGTCTTTCGGCATAGTCAGCAAGGACCCATGTGATCATTCTGGTCCATAGTTTGTATATTGTCATCTCTAGGCCAATGCGTCTGTAGAATTGCAGTTTGAGGGGTGTGCCTTTGTTTTTGAACAGGAGCACTGTGGTGCTCTCTTTCCATGCTTTAGGGGTGTAGCCTGTTGCCCACATCAATTGGATGTAACCGTGTAGGAGGTCTTGTCCTTGGGGAGGCAGCATGTTCAGCATCTCATTTGTTATTTGGTCGGGTCCCGGGGCCTTGCCGCGAGCCAGGGATTTGAGGCAGGCCTGAAAAGCTTGCTGGTCCCTTATTTCATTGTGCAGCCATCGTCGTGGAGCAGCACCGCTAGTGATGGCTGTGTTCAGGTCAAAGGTATCTGGGGCGTTGGGTTGTAGCCAGGGATATGACCTTGCTTGCTCTGATGGGTGGTACAGTCCAGTTTTGCTACCGGCACCTGCTGCTGGCATCAGCTTGGGCGTATAATATGTTGTGATGGCTTCCAGGACTCCCTTTGGGTCTGTAACTACTGTGTCTTCTCCAGTTTTTATTGCCCTAAGTTGCATGCTGTTGCGCCCCTTGAATTGGCCAGTGATCATTTGGTTGCCTATCTTCTGCCTTTGGTCATACAGTGCCTGCCTTTTGGCAATGGCATTTTGCTTACGCTTTGTCTGGTGCTCACTGTCAATGACCCGTAGTTCCTTGCGGATTTTGGTTTTAATTTGTTTGAGAGAGGCTTTTAGGGGTTGAGGAGAGGTGCCACTGCGCTCAGCTGTTGTGTTCAGTGCTTCAAGTGCTTTACACACGTCTGCAGGCAGCTCTGTTTCCTCCACGTGTTCCTGTCTCAATGCTTGGACTACCTTCTTTCGTAACTTAATCAGGCCATCACGTTGGAGGGCCACAAGTCTGGGCCGATAGTGGTGCCCTGTTGGGTTGGTCATGGTGGTTGGACCTTCTGATAGCATGGTGTCCCGAGTCTGCAGCAGCAGGTCAGCCATCTGAGTGTTCAGCGCTTCCATATGCTCCCTTTGGGCGGCGGGATCAGCTGCAGTTCCGAGACAGAGGGTCCGGAGGGGTTCCATGCTTGCGGGGTCTCCATTAGATAGGCGCTCCCAGTGTGGGTACACGTTGTTGAGCAGTAAGTGTTGGACTTGGTCATTCAGCTGGTGGTATGCTAGACCATGCCTTTCTTCCACGATAATCTTGAGGCCATCCCTCTCCTCCTTTGTGAGTTTCTTCAGTCGTTTCAGTTTTTCAAGGGTTGCTTTCTCGGCACTGTCAGTTGTGATTGGTGGGGGTGGGAGCATGTTGAGCTTGTGGTAGGGAACACAGACCTCCAAGAGATCATGATCTGTGCCTTTGCCGGTCATATCCCATATCTGTGTGACTGCAGAGGCTGGAAGGGCTTCATTGTTTGTGAACATGTCATCAATCCGGCTTGCCAGCTGTTCAGCTGATCCCTTTCTCCATGTGTATTTCCTGGGGTGACCAACCTGGACAGGGTCCAACGTATAGAGTTTTGTTTCCTTGATCTGTGTTTGGTGAGCGTTGTCCATTGGGTTGGTATTGCCACTTGCTCTATCCATATTGTTCAGTGTTGCATTGAAATCTCCTGCAAATATTATGTTGTGGCGACCTTCCTCTTTGTCATTGGCTTTTTCTGTCAGTGCTTTCATTCTCCTGTAGATTTGGGATCTGACAATCTTGTCTGAGGGATGGCTGGTAGGCATGTATACCCCAACGACTGTTAACGGTGTAGAGACCTCCATGCGAAGCTGCACTGCTTTTATGTAACCACCAAGGTCCCCGGGGATGTCAATTGTTTCAACAGTTCCCAGGTCTGCAAAGCTCTTGTTGATTAGTAGGGTTACTCCTGCTCTAGGATTGTACTGGCATGCGCTGTGTCGTTGTACATACCCATGGCCACTGAGATGTTTGCATGCCTGGCTGCATGCTTTTCTTGTTAGTTTGGTTTCTGTCAGAACGAGCACATCAGGTTGGTGGTCTTGCAGCACATCAAGCACATCTTCAAGATTCGAGTACAGCCCCCTCACATTAAGAGTCATTACTTTCAGCGTGGGGATGGTAGCACTCTCTTTATTGGGAGTTTCCAATTGGGTCCCTGTGCAGAGCCCCTGTACCTGTTGTGAGTGTATGGGTGGGTGCAATATCTCCTGAGTGTGCGCTGTGGGCTGTGCTTGCTTGTGGAAATAGTTTTGTATGTCTGGTATACTGGATGAGTTGTCATTAGTTTTGGCTGTCGTTGGTGCCTTGGTCTTTTTAGGCTTGTTGCGCTGCCCAGGCTCAGTTGGTGGGTTCTTATTCCGTTTCCTAAGGGTGGTCTGGGTGAGGCCCGACCGTTGGGCTTGATCCTGCTCTATAATAAGCAGATGCGGGGGGTCGCTTTGCTCTCTGACATGGGTGTGAGCTGCTCGTGTTTCCTCTCCTGCAAGTCTCTGTTGATGTGCCAGTAGTTCCTCATCTGTGAATTCACATGAGTCTAGCATTTGTTTTTCTGTGCTTTGTTTAATGATGTATAAAGTGCCATGGATATCCTTCCAGTCGGCCTCTGTCATTATTTTCACCTGGGCTGGATGCACAGCCTGGTCTAGGGAGTCAACAAGATACCAGTCTGGTGTAGGGCCTTTGTCAGTCCTTCCCTTCCTCACAACATGCCAGTGTCTGCCCCTATCTTGCCCAGCGGATGGATTTGTTGTATAATTTACCATAAAAGCCTCAGCCTGGTGTAGCAGTTGTATTATTGCTTCGCTATAATTGCCCTTTTGCAGCTGTTCATGGCCAGAGACCACGTGCATCTCCAAGAATTCAGTTCCTTGGCAAGCCCTCCTGCACCAGAACCAATACAGGATGCGTTGTAGTGCAAGATCTGAGTAGTTGCCTTGTGTGGAATAGTGATCACCCTCCTGCCCTTCTTTATCCTCTCCTGCAGGCCAGGTCTCTTGAAGGTACTTGGTGACCTCTCGTGGAGTGGCAATGGCCTGTCCTACCATGGATTCTAATGCATGCAGCCCGCAGTGACTGGCAATTTGACTGCACACTCTAATGTTTAATGCGGTTGCGAGCCTCCAGGGGCTATGAGGGTGGCGTGCCTCTGTTTGCTGTTGGGTCGTGGTAGGTTGTTTGTGGGTCTGGGAGGGCTGCAGGGCAGCCTGGGCTATGTGTGGTGCTATGTCACGCTGTGCAGGCTTGCGTTTGGGAAGCTGCTGAGATGTGCCTGCTCGGGCCTGTGCTATTCTCTGGGCCCGGGCACGGGCTCGTTCTGTATCCTCATCAATCCATGCAGCAGCAGGGCGCTGAGTGGGGCCTGCTTTATGGAGCTCAATTCCTGCTAGGTCCACATAGTGCATGTGACTTCTGTTTGCCGGGGGCGGTGTATACCTACGTTTGTACAGAGTTAATCCAGTGGCGTTGTGGAGGTATGCGTCAGCCGCTATGGTTGTACTGATCGTGCCATTGAATGCTGCCCAGTCGGCATCAGTCAACTCCTTTATTCTGCGTGTTGTTACATAGGGGATCGAGTCCAGGCTGTACCATTTGCCGTTTATAGGGCTGCGTTTCCAGCATATGAAGTGGCCTGGTTTATGCAGGAACAATGCATTACATCCTTGCGGTGCCAGGGCGAGTATCTGTGCCTTTGCTGAGCTAGTACTGGCAGAGTGCTGTGGGTGGTTTTGAGGGTTCCTTAGGACAAGAAGGGTCAAGTCTATAGTTGTTGTGTAGTATAGGAGCTTGTTGATAGCCTCCCATCTGAACCAGCCGTCGGCATTGCAGTCAGGCCTATCGCTGTCGGCTGGTCTTGGGACTTGTGGATGTCGGAGTAGTGCTTGGGCTTCAGCTGGAGTGATGATTGTTCTGCCTGCCATAGCATTGAGTGCATGCAGTGCGCAGTTCCCGCGATCTTGCGCTTGGCAGTACAGTCCTACGGTTTCTGGTGTGACCCACTGTGTGTGTGGGGTGGGACTAACCTGACGCTGAACATCTGCATTTCCCCAATTGGGACTGGAAGGTTTATGGCAAGGTTCGCTGAGGCCTTCCATATCGTGATCGATCATTATAACATCTTCGTCCTCACTATCAGGTTCGACAAGGGGGTCCGGACGGTGTTGGGGACCGTTTCTGGAGATGTGCGGGGCTGCTGCGATGTTATGCGGCTGTGGGGCAGCTGTCTCAAATGGCTTCTGCTTGGTCGGTGCATTGCCAGGGGCCATTCCAGGGACTGCTGCTCTAAGCATTGCATCGATTCGTCGCATACCCTGCTCCGGCTTCGACCTGCGCTTTACCGTGTGGGGAGCTTTTGGGCCGCGTGTCTGTGGTGCTTTAAAAGTCTTGCCTGCACCTTGCATGCTTGGCATAGGGGGAGGGACAAGGCTGAGCCCTTCGCAAGAAGCTCCTGTTGAAGTTCCCTGGAACGTTCTCAGACTGTCCTGTTCCCGCGGTATAGTGGTATATACCCTGGGTCTAGGATCTGCTTGGCCGTGGCTCTCATTCTGCCATTCTTCGCCGAGTAGCTCTGCAGTGGCAGCATCTTGTCTGCTGAAGCCCGCTCTGTGTACTGCATACCTGCCCAGCGTCGACTCGACGTAGTGTAAGGACATTGTTTCTCCTGTCTCCATGTGGTCGCTTGGCTTGCCTGCTGTCGCCGGGATGGGTTGGCGTATCCATCGTCGTGCAGTTTGGGGCAGTCTTCGGTCGTATAGCTTTTGTTCATGAAGTGCCTGCTTGGTCGAGGCTAGGTGGAAGCAGCCGAGGAAGTAGTCTGCAGGGACCCAGGCCCAGCCTCTGCAAGGACGCACGCTCAAGTCTGGAGGGTCTTTGGCTGGCATTGCCAGGTATAATTGCTCATGTGCATTGTCCTGGAGGAGGTTAAAGAGATCATTGACCCAAAGGGGAATCAGCCTGTCTTCCAGGTTAGGCATACTCAGCAGGTAGGTGGGGCAGTACACCCAGGCACTTTTTGATTGCTGGCAGCCTGTAAGCTGCACTTGGTGGTGTGCCAGTCCATGCAGTTGCTCATAAGTAGTGCGGGCTTCGGGTCGATGGAGGCCCTCAGGGCAGAGTGCTCTGAAAGCCTGGCATTGCCCTTGACACCTCGGGTTGCAGCAAGTGTTATGGTGACATGCACTCTGTCCTAGCTTTGGTTTCCTTACGAAGGGCGCATTGGGCACGGTCTGGGGGTGGGTGGCCCTAGCCTGGCAGGTGACAGCAGTGCGATCATGGGCCTCATGCTGGCTGTGTGGGTCATTGGGTGCAGTGCAGTTTACATGAGGACATGAGGCTTCTACTGGGCAGGTTGTGTCTGCTGCTTTACAATCCTGGGGCTGGAGGTTTGCTGATTGTGGAGCATCATTCTGTCCAGGGGGTGTTGGACGCATGTATGTGTATCAACTGCTTCGCTCAGACGACGCCTGCCGCATGCCACACGGTGCGCTCGCGCAACGTTGCGAAACAGAACATCAAGAGGAAGACAAAGACTTTTAGCGCTCCTGACCCCTTCCGCGCCCATATTTGGGCTTGCAACACAGCGAATGCCGCAAAGAAGATCTGATGCAAGCTGACTGTTCCGGAGGCTCCGAAATTGTACCGCCTGCCGAGACCCCGC
>OY744506.1:7930736-7993574 GCA_963556185.1 Pseudopediastrum boryanum
GCCCCTATTCGCTGTGTTGCAAGCCCAAATATGGGCGCGGAAGGGGTCAAGAGCGCTAAAAGTCTTTGTCTTCCTCTTGATGTTCTGTTTCGCAACGTTGCGCGAGCGCACCGTGTGGCATGCGGCAGGCGTCGTCTGAGCGAAGCAGTTGATATGTGTCACATCCCTCTATGCATGCCATGTTGTCCTTGCCAGGTTGTAGATATCATGCGCACAGCCTTATGTAATAGCATGCGTCCTGCTTTTACGTTACACCCAGGTTGAGTTGCCGTCTTCTCCTGTCATGGCCACCCGCTGCCTCCCGATACGGCAGTTGAAGCAGGCTTGGGTGTAGATGGCCTGTTAGTGTCAGTTAGGCCTCTCCGGTTTCATACTTGAAGCGCATGCCTAGCGCTGGGCTACTAGGCTGTGTTCGCAGTTTCGGAGGTTGCCAGCTTCGAGATGATTCCATAGGCAGAGGGCATGTGTTCTGGTGTCGATAAACATTCTCACTGATTTTGTGCAACTCCTTGTATTATATACGACGCGTAGCAGCAGCCGGTCGGGGACTTGAAAAGTGTGAGAGTGTGAGGATCGATGCGCTGCTCGCTTCATCAGTGGACTGATCCAGATGAAGGAAGCTTCAAGCCTATCTTGTTGCATTTACAATCTGCATGTTTGCATGAGTGCTTTTAACCTGCACTCTTGCTTTCGGTTTTTCTTGACATCGATTTTATTTGAATATGCAGGGAGGAGAATAGGGGCAAAAAATTTGGCACAAGAAATAGACGGCGGCGCGGGCGGCAACGGGCAGTGCAGAAAATTAGGGCATGGCCCAACATTCGTTACGAGCATGTGCAAAAAGAAGGGAAAAATCGGGAAGGCTTTCATCAGTGGGGGTGATTGACGGCGGCCGTACTGCGGGGTCTTGGAAGGCGGTACAATTTCGGAGCCTCCGGAACAGTCAGCTTGCATCAGATCTCCTTTGCGTCGTTCGCTGTGTGGCAAGCCCATATATGGGCGCGGAAAGGGTCAGGAGGGTTATATGTCTTCGTAAGCGTTTCCATATTGTGTTTTGCACTCGTCGCACAAGCACACGGTGTGACATGCGCCAGGTGTCGGTTGAGAGGAGCAGTTGCATATGCGTCACGGACTTGTCTGGATGTCTTATCGTCCTGGTGAGGTTGTGATAGCATGCGCACAGCATTACGAGTTAGCGAGTGTCCCGCTTCTGCCACGAAATCCAATTGCTGTCTCCTCCTGCGATGGCCACTCGGTGCCTCCGGTACGGCAGATGCAGCAGGCTTGGGTGTAGATGGCCTCATAGTGTCGGTTAGCCCTCAGAGCATTCATGTTTAGAGCGCATGCCTGGCGCTGAGCTACTAGGCCCTGTTCGGAGTTTCAGAGATTGGCACCTTCGAGATGCTTCCACAGGCAGAGAGCATGTGTTCTGGTGTCGATAAGCATTCCTGATGATATTGTGCAACTCGTGGTGTTATATACGACGCATTGGAGCAGCCGGTCGGCGACTTGTAAAGTGTGAGAGTGTGAGGATCGATGCGCTGCTCGCTTCATCAGTGGACTGATCCATATGAAAGGCGCTGCTAGTCTATTGTGTTGCATTTGCAGTCTGCATGTCTGCGGGGGTGCTTTCAATCTGCACTCTCGCTTTCGGGTTTTCTTGACATCAATATAATTGGCTGGCCCTTTAGGGCTAGACAATAGCGGTAAGATCAAATTATGCGCGAAGTTCGACGAACGCTTCTTCGACTTCCACGACGGTTCTTCGAGCGCGCAGACTCGGGAGTGCTTGGAGCGCTCAGGCGCCCTTATGTCTTGCTTAGTAGCTTCTTTGAAGGCGTGATCGAGTTCCCCCTTATGCGCTGTATGGCATGCCCAAAACTCCGCGTCGAAAACGGCCCCTGCGCCTGCAACGAAGATGGTCGGTTGCGGTTGGCTCCTCAAAGCAGAAAACCATTCAGAAGAAAGGGTTGCAGCCTCATCATAGCATGAATTGCAGTGGTAGAAGACCTTTCGCGTGTGAGAAGGCTCTGGAGCAACGAGCTACAAGAAAAGCGGTCCAGGGACTGCCCCAGAGAACATGACAGGAGGTCACGTCCGCGAGGTATTTTGAAGTAGATTACTACCTTAGAGGTGCATCGCGCCATTATAGAGGCCTGGGATATCCATCATGCTGCGAATGCTTTGTATACAGCGCTCCATGCTTTTTTCGGTGGGTGGCCATGGTCCAGTACTCCGCCAGCTTGTCTCCGTGACGGTGGCATCGAATCCAAGGACCAGCTCGGCATGTATACCACCCTGTTTACTTGGCCGTGGATGTAGCATGCTACACAGCACTGCAACGGGATCGCCAGGTGCTGGTTGCTGCTCAATCCCGAGGTGTACGTCCAGACGGACACCTCGCTCGAGCTGGTTTACGATGACCTGGCGCTGAGCTGAATTGGAGCACATATATACTTGAACTAATCTGAAAAGTCCTCGCTATAGGTACCTTGGGTTGCTCTGAGTGGGCTAGCACGTTACTTAGCATCATCTAAGATGGTGCCTGTACGATAGACTCACGCCATGATGCCCGACTCTGGTATTCCCATGTCGTTATGCACAATAGAAGAAGAAGAAGAAGAGCTACGCCAGGCTAGTTGAGTAATTGAGGAAGAGGCAGAGCCTCTGCCACAGTTCCAGCCTGCGTAAGTTAAGGGAGAGGCGACTCAAATCAGGAGACCTGGCCTCGTGGCCTCTACCATGTTATGCACAATGCTCATCTTAAGCATCCCATGTACGAACTTACCCCTGCAGCATGCTGTCGCATCTAAAAAGTAGGCCCCCCTGTGCATGTGCATGCATGTACTACACTTGAGAGCAATGAACGTGTTGTCCCGCTGGTATTAAATTCTGCATTGCATGTTGAGAATATAACAATACAACATTTAAGGAGCAATTTATGAGTACATGACTTTAACAGGTACAGACTTCAGGTTGTTGTCTGGTGTGTTGTGATGTCAATCCCGGTACCAGTCGACAGCCGTGACATGATTGGTTCTTGCTTGAGAATCTGGGTTAGAACATAGTTGATTGCATGAGGAACTGGACGTAAAAGGATTGGCTCTTGGCAACAGACTCTAAGTTAGCTGCTCCGGTTTCAGAGTGTATGTATGTTTTCAGCACTCCGCTGAATACATGGTCATGGCCAGATTGCACCGATCAAATGTAACTGCTTCCAGGACATGACGTTTCATCCATATCAAATATGCCATTTTCCTGGTGGCCCCCATAAAGCCTAGGGCCAGCCAACAAGGTGCGGTAGCAGTTATTGGTATGTGCAGGGAAGTGAATAGGGGCAAAAAAATTTTGACGACGGCACGGGCGGCAACGGGCAGTGCAGAAAATTAGGGCATGGCCCAACATTCGTTCCGAGCATGTGCAAAAAGAAAGAAAAAATCGGGAAGGCCTTCATCAGTGGGGGTGATTGACGGCGGCCGTACTGCGGGGTCTCGGCAGGCGGTACAACTTCGGAGCCTCCGGAACAGTCAGCTTGCATCAGTCAGCTTGCATCAGATCTTCTTTGCGGCATTCGCTGTGTTGCAAGCCCATATATGGGCGCGGAAGGGGTCAGGAGCGCTAAAAGTCTTTGTCTTCCTCTTGATGTTCTGTTTCGCAACGTTGCGCGAGCGCACCGTGTGGCATGCGGCAGGCGTCGTCTGAGCGAAGCAGTTGATATGTGTCACATCCCTCTATGCATGCCATGTTGTCCTTGCCAGGTTGTAGATATCATGCGCACAGCCTTATGTAATAGCATGCGTCCTGCTTTTACGTTACACCCAGGTTGAGTTGCCGTCTTCTCCTGTCATGGCCACCCGCTGCCTCCCGATACGGCAGTTGAAGCAGGCTTGGGTGTAGATGGCCTGTTAGTGTCAGTTAGGCCTCTCCGGTTTCATACTTGAAGCGCATGCCTAGCGCTGGGCTACTAGGCTGTGTTCGCAGTTTCGGAGATTGCCAGCTTCGAGATGCTTCCATAGGCAGAGGGCATGTGTTCTGGTGTCGATAAGCATTCTCACTGATTTTGTGCAACTCCTTGTATTATATACGACGCGTAGCAGCAGCCGGTCGGGGACTTGAAAAGTGTGAGAGTGTGAGGATCGATGCGCTGCTCGCTTCATCAGTGGACTGATCCAGATGAAGGAAGCTTCAAGTCTAACAAACAAACAAACAAAAATTTAAGGTGCGGCAACCGCAAAGGGCTGCTAGGTCGAAACGACCAAACACACCATCGGATGGGTCCAAAAACAATGGAATCCATACCACCAAGCAAGAGGAATACCCAAGCAGACATCCAACTACGGACACGGCAAACAAATCACCAGCAGGAGACGGATGGGTGTATCCAAATCAAACACAATCCAGAGCACCAACCAAGCAGGATGTCCAGTAAGTCCACCGCATATGTACCACCCAAGACGGCCAGCACACCAACCAAGGCGAATACCCAAACATGTAGCTATCTAGACTTCAACCAGTTCCTCATCAGACGAATCACTAGGAACATCTGTCTCCGACTCCGAATCAAACAGATCCAAATATTGACCTGCCGGGAGCAAGATATCCGGTAAGTCCACCACATCAGTACCACCTGACTGATGGCAGTACCAACAGACACGAACACACACGGCCACATACTTGACCAAGGCCGAGAGAGGGACACAGCCAGTGGCTGACAGTGCCCAGAAATCAGCATACCTGAGCGAGGACAACGCGGCCACGGGGGGAACCACAGCTGCCAGAAACAAATCTCTAGCCTCAACAATTGTGGGGTGTTCACACATGAACAAACAATGCGCCTCATCATCAACTACTGTGGAGCTACACCGCAAACATGTGCGTTGAGAATGCGGAAGGAGGGGCGGAAGCCAACGCCCAGTATGGATACGCAAATGATGGCAACCAAGACGAAAACGCAAGAAACGTACCAACACACCATGAGACAGTCGACATGAGTAAAAAGAAGGGACAACGCCCAAAACATGTGTACCAACAACCCTGAAATACAGACCAGTACGGGACCCAGGACCATTGACAACCTGGGACAGACGTTGAATGTGCTCAGTGTACCGAGTATGCAATGCCTCATCAATGCCATCAATATCCAAAGGCAGGCAAGCTCGCAAGGTGCGAGTAAGACCACCTTCACGGGGCAAAAGGATCCGTAGCACCTGAAAAAGAGCCCCCACAAAGTTATGGGCATGGGAGCGAGTGGAGAGAGCATCATCAATGTTCTGTTGCAGAGCACTTCGATACACTGAAGCAGCATCCAACTCAACAAGGCAGTTATAAAAACGAACAGCACGCCGAACATAGCAATGCACAAGAGGTTCAGATCCAAGCTCATGTAACAAAGGCAAAAGAGGCACAGACTGAGGGAGCTGCAACCACGGACGGACCAGACGGCACCGCTTAACCTCCAAAGGATCTTTAAGGCTATAGAATTTAGCTAGGGTCCAACCAGACGACCACAAACCCGGAATAGATAGAAGGCCCCAGAGTTCACACCCATACAAACCAGCTGGCTCCATAACAGTGTGCAACAATTTCAAGAAGGCTGGGAGTGCACAGGGAAAGTCTGGTGCCGCACGCATCTGAGCAGTAGCAGCATGAAAAGAAGAGGAAAAACAGGAGGCCCTGTGAGCTGCCATAGTGCCCGCAGAGGCTGCTGTGTCATAAATTAGGCCAAGATAGCGTGTCCCCTCAGTAGGTGAAGCTGATGCAAGGGGCGCGGAACCAAGACTCAAAGAACATTCACCAACTGGAGCTCCCGCCTGCAAACCCAAAACGAGTCCGATACACTTAGGCACTGACAGCTTAAGATTGCGAGCAGCGAGCACGACATTAGTATGGGTCAGCAAAGCCTGCAAGTCGGGGAGGTACTCTGCCATGAGAGCAGCATCATCAGCATAATGATAGTCCGGATGGCACCCAGGAAGACCAGGGAAGCATGGCCCCTTATCAAGTGCACTTAATGCTCCACTTAGTGGCTGGACATACAAATTGTATAACATGGGGCTCAGGGGGCATCCTTGCTTGACCCCAATACCAACATGGAAAGGCTCTGCAACAACTCCATTGGTAACCACCTGATAGCGCAAACCCTGGTACATGCCTGCAATCCCTCGCACAAGATGTTCGGGAAACTCCAACTGGAGGAGAGTTTCCACCAATTTGCCATGATCAGTAGTATCATATGCGGCCGAGACATCCAAGAATACCACATACATGAGACGATTGGTAGTGAGCGCATGATGAGCCAAATGCTGCACAACAAACATATTATGAAGGGTACTCCGATCAGGCAAGAACCCTGCTTGCCGGGGGAACATGTCACCATGCTGGTGACTGTACTGAGTGTGGGCCACATACACCCCAGAACCCAAGCAATTTGCATATAACTTGTGGAGTAGTGAGGACACCACTATAGGGCGGTAGTTAACCTCCTGAGAATGGTCCCCACGCTTATATATAGGATTCAACAAGGCAAGACTCATCTCAGCGGGCTCCTTGCCAGCTAAGTGCACAGCTCGCAGAATGGATTGTATCAAATATCGAACAGGGTAGGCAGCCAGAGCAGGCACTGGGAGGCCTGTTTTACCAGGAGAGGCCCGGCGTTTAAGTCGCTTGAAGGCACTTTGAAGTTCATCATCCCCAAACAAGTCATCTAAGTCTTCTGTTGTAGGAGGTGCCAAGGATGGCAAGGGGGGCCTCACAGGCGGCCCACTGAAGACGCTGGAAAAGTGCTGGGCAAATTCATCAGCTGTAGGCACAACAGGGCTGGATTGGGCAATGCCACGGCGTAGGGCCTTCCAGAAGTATGTGGGCTGAGACCGACACAGCTGCTCAAACCTGGAGTATTGCTGTCCTGCATGCTGACGCTTCTTGCGCTGATAGAGACTGCGAAGCTGCTTGGTCTGCTCAGCTGTGACAGCCACACCACGAAGGGCCCGCACGGCGGCCTTGCACTCATCATCAAACCATGGCTGATGGACCTTTTTACGCCGACAAGAGCTAGACACCGCACGAATTTTCATCCCAACCACCTTGGCTGCCTGGAAAAGGGCCTGCCCAAGCAACTGGACAGACTGATCCAGTGTCTCAGAAGATAGAGTAGCTGTTTGGGCATCTGCAAGCAGAGCAATCACTGCTGGGTCTGTCTCAAGTGCAGAATAAAAGTCCATACGCTTTGCCTCATCCCACACTAATCGCACCATGGGTTCTGTTTGCCCAAAAGCAGAAGGAGACCCCACACTCTCCAAAGATGACATAGCAAGCCCCATAGACATGGGCAGGTGGTCACTACCATGGACATGACTAAGTACAACAGGGTTCAGAACCCTAGGCAGCAGACCGGCTGATACCAAACAATGATCTGGGCGGGTCTGTGCTCCACGAGCAGTAAAAGACGGTACAATCGGCACAGCCACACCCCCACCAGCGCCCCGTCCTGTACAGAGGAGGGTACCAGTGGTCAAACATAAGTTTATCAAACATTGCCCAGAGCTATTCATCGCATGAGAGTCAGGACCACGGCGGCATGCCAGTCCAATCGGTCGACCAGAAGGATCTAAACCCCTATCATCCAAATCCCCAACATGTGCATTGAAGTCACCTATGCAGAGCACCTGTGCTCCAGATGCCTGAAAGGCACCTATTTCAGACAATAATGTGTCATACACCTCGTGCATTGCTGTGCTGTTCTGCGGAACATACACCGTACCGAGAATGAGCCTACCAACAGCGGTGGAGAATTGGAGCCAGATCACATATGGAGATAACTTTCGTAACTTAACCTGATACCGGACATGAATGTCGTTCTGAACGTATACGGCCAAACCATGGCCAGCCGTCCCTTGTGAAGAAGGACCACAACACACATATGGACGATGTGACTGTGATAGAAACCCATGCAGGGGATCAGCAAGAATGGATCTGGTCTCCTGCAATGCAACCACCGAATGCTGCCGAAACAAATGATGCCAATGCAAAAAAGCCTGGATCTTGGTGGGTGACGTACCATTGACATTATACGATAGCAATGTCAGGGAAGTCACTGTGGGCTGCCCACCCCTTCAAGCCAGCTTTGACTTCGGCGCAGCGGCCTGAGGAGGGACAGCTCCAGGGGGAGGAGGGGGGAAGGGGCCGTTGCTACCAGAAGCTCCTGCTGCTGTGGGTGCTGCTGGTCCAGCTCCTGCTGTACCTGCTGCTGCTGCTGCTGTTCCTGCTGATGGCCCTGCAGCTGCTGATGATCCTGGTACTGCTGCTGGGCTTACTCCTGCCCGTGCAGGGGAGGGATTGCGTACCCGAGTGGGGCCTGTAGGTCTTGGGCCTGCTGCTGTGGGTGCTGCTACTGCGCCAGGGGCTGTTGCTGCTGGGTTGGCCCTTGGGCGAGGGGGCACACACTGGGTTGGGTTCCACTGCGTGGCCGGTCGTACACCAGCCTGCACCCGCACGAAGATCTCGCTTCCATGCCACCGTGGGAAAGCGCCTGCTGTCTTGAGCTCCAGGAAACGTGGCTTCAGAGTGGACCGTTCATCCTGTTGCTGCTTGGTAAGGGCTTGGTCGAGACCCCACCCGCTCAGCTGTTTGAAGGCGTACCAGCGCTGGAGCGCCGTGAGGGTGAAGGTCCTGCTGATTAGCTTGACGAACCATACCGAACCTGCCTTGAAGGCTTCCGCAACAGCATAGTCAGGCAGGCCAGCTGCTGCACGCAACTTAGCGGAGACCTCCGTGCTAGTGGTTTGGGCACCCCGAGTGAAGACAATCACCTTGCAGTCATTGGCAGCCCGCATAAGCCGCTCCACTCGGTCAGACTCGGGGACGGGTGCAGCAGATGGAGCAGGCACAGGGCGTTGACGCCGAGCTTCCGTCACTTTGGCATCAAGTTCTGCCTTCTCCTTTTGCAGCTGCGTAATGACCTCCTTGGCAACGACAAGTTCCGCTTTCGCACGTTCAAGTTGCTCGGTGAATGACTCGGTGAGCACACGCACCTGCTCCTGCAAGGTTTCCATCTGCGCCTTAAGGGTCGCATTGCTAATGAGGAGGTCGTCATAAGCATCTTTGCTAATACTAGCAGCCTGCTGGGAGCCCCCACTACTGCTGGTTGGCTTCTGCCGTTTTGACATGGCTAGCGTGGACCAACTAACGCGACTTCATAATCTACTAGAAGTAACCAACCAGTCATAGAAAGCGAAATCGTCAGATACCTTAATGACGATTGCCACCTAGTCTATCTTGTTGCATTTACAATCTGCATGTTTGCATGAGTGCTTTTAATCTGCACTCTTGCTTTCGGTTTTTCTTGACATCGATTTTATATGAATATGCAGGGAGGAGAATAGGGGCAAAAAAGTTGGCGCAAAAAATCGACGGCGGCGCGGGCGGCAACGGGCAGTGCAGAAAATTAGGGCATGGCCCAACATTCATTCCGAGCATGTGCAAAAAGAAGGGAAAAATCGGGAAGGCCTTCATCAGGGGGGGTGATTGACGGCGGCCGTACTGCGGGGTCTCGGCAGGCGGTACAATTTCGGAGCCTCCGGAACAGTCAGCCGGTGGAAGGTTCTAGCAGTTCGTAGGCGCCCAACACAACCGCGTGTGTGACCTTTTAAGGCCAGGCATGTCGGTTGCGAGCATCGCGCAATGCACATGAGAGTGTTATGCTGATGGCTACGCCCACTACCACAGTTACGTAGATTTCTCCGACGAGGCTGAGGAAGTGGAAGTCGAGAACAGCACAGAGGCCACGGTGAGCGGCGTCCTGAAACTGTCGTTGTTGCGAGCAGCAGTTGTTGTCGCCAAGACTGACGGGACTGCTCTTTGGTTGCGAGCAGGAGTTGGACCGTACCAGTGAAGACCCATCGTCCTCGGTTCCTTGTGTTGCCAGAGGCAGAGGCAGGGGCAGAGGCAGAGGCGGGGCTCGAGGCAGAGGTGCAAGAGGAGGTCGTGGCAGAGGCAGAGGGGCCGCTACAGGAACCAGAGGCAGAGGTGCGTATCGGAGCAATGGTCGGGTTGGGCTGCCGGAGGGAGTGCATGCATATAGCATATGGGATCCGTTGCGGGGATAGGCAATGTGCAGGCATGTGGGATGTGATCGCAAACGATGCTTGATTTGCAGCTTCAATTGGGAATGGCATTGGGATGGCAGAGTGTCAGCAGTAGTGCCATTGACGATGTACACGTTCCTACAGTTGTACGCCAGCGTTCACTGCCGGGTTCGCGGTGAAATGCCCGCTATCACTTATGCAGTGTAGAATGCTGGATGTCCCACATGATTATACTCTCTTGCAGTGTCCAACATGACTTGTCATCGATGCTGTGCAGGACCGGGCGCTGCCTTCCTTCGCGGCGTAAACGCACGCCGAAGTACCCGAAGAACTGCCCGAGCAGAGCAGGAAGACGAGCAGTCAACATATATCAGTCAGCAGATTTTCGAGGCAAGTAGCAGCTTCCTTAGAGAACGCTGTGTGAGTGGCAGCATCTCCACCGAGCGAGGGGGTGCTTTTAAGCACTTGCATATCCAGGGTGTGCTGACTGTGCAGTCC
This sequence comes from Pseudopediastrum boryanum, assembly GCA_963556185.1. Lineage (NCBI taxonomy): Eukaryota > Viridiplantae > Chlorophyta > Chlorophyceae > Sphaeropleales > Hydrodictyaceae > Pseudopediastrum > Pseudopediastrum boryanum. The sequence continues at coordinate 7,941,317 of OY744506.1, forward strand.
ACAAGCAGCACTAAGATCAAGAACACTCTAAGGAAATGGCTCACTGATCATGTCCAGAATTGGGCAGAGTTGAAAGCATATATCTGTTGCAAGAAGGCTAGCAACAAAGGGCTGCACACATTTCAGGGGCTCGTTGCCTACTCCATGAAGTATGAGGGGCATGATGATTACCAGAATGTGATGAAGAATGTGGGCGTCTTGGACATTGAGGAGGGTCGGCGTCTGCTCCGGGAGTATGGCAATGCCTTAAAGAATCGCATTGGGCTGAATCTGCATAATCTGATGGAGCGTGCAGCCACGTTTTCCGTGTTTGAGCTGCGGGAGAAGCTGCAGTGCAGCTTGCATATGATCCTCTGGGCTATGATGAGGAGTGGGCAGTATTATGCGGATCCAGCCTGGGTGGTTTCCCATCAGGGCAAGGGCATGCAGCCAGTTCGAGCGCATATTGCCTGGCGCACCTGCATTGCACCGGGCACTATCACCCCAGCTGATGTGTGGGATCTGTTCTTTGAGCAGGCTGGCAGGTATTTTGATCCGCAATCTGTTGAGTTTGAGATGTCTGATGATGTTGTGCTAAGGGAGCTTGTGGAGGAAGCGGAGGCACAGCAGAAGGACATCAGTGCTATTATAGATTCTCGGCGCAATCTGCGGCCGCTGCTGTTTGAGCGGGGCTCTGTGCATGTCTTGAGGCAGCACCCACAGCCAGCACATCAGCCATTTGATCTCACCTATGCTGCAGACGACATGTTTGGTACCTTCTAAAAGTGCTTTGTGTGTCTGCTGCACTGGCAGGTGTAGATCAAATGGCTGAAGGCAGAGACTTCACACAGCAGGCCCTTGTGCCAAAGTTGATGGCCAATTGCCTGCTGTGTCATCATGAGTTTTATGTCAAGGAGGGAGCCATTAGCATGATGCGGGACTGTTTGGATCGTGGAGCATGCCCGAACTGTATCCTTAAGATGAGAAATGCAAAGCAGCTGTACCATGGTTCATGGAAGTTTGCGCTGCCTTGCATTGTATGTGAGCAGTACTTTGAGGTGCCGTTTGATGAGCGCAATATGTATGGAACATCTAGTGCTAAGCTGTTGGCAGCACAGAAGGAATGGGTGTGTGGAGATTGTGCTGAAATTGTGGCGCAACGCCGGGCTGCCAAGCGTGCTCGTGTAGAGGCTGCAGCTGTTGCTGTGGGTGCATCAGCTGATGGCGGTGGTGATGCTGCTGTGCATGCCACTAGCGAGGTGGCTGCAACTGGCTCTCAGGGTGGTGGTGTGCCAGCTACATCTGTACAGTAATAGGGTTTGGTGACCGTAATGGGCTTTTGTGGGTGTTGCTGTAGTGGACTTTTGTGGGTGTCACTACTGGACACCAGTTGTCACTCATCAGTCACTCCTGGCCACTAACTAGTGACCAGACAGTATGGTTGGCATACATAAGTGTTGACTTTATATGTTATGCATATTTGTACAAGTCAATGACCTTGAGACATACATTTCCCTGCAGGAAGGCTGCTGAAATTCCGACGTTGAAAATTTAAGTTTGGACGAAGTGAATAGGGGCAAAAAAGTGGTGCATTCGTGGTGAATGGTGTGAATGTGCAAAAAGAAAGGAAAAATCGGGAAGGCCTTCATCAGTGGGGGTGATTGACGGCGGCCGTACTGCGGGGTCTCGGCAGGCGGTACAGTTTCGGAGCCTCCGGAACAGTCAGCTTGCATCAGATCTCCTTTGCGGCATTCGCTGTGTTGCAAGCCCAAATATGGGCGCGGAAGGGGTCAGGAGCGCTAAAAGTCTTTGTCTTCCTCTTGATGTTCTGTTTCGCAACGTTGCGCGAGCGCACCCTGTGGCATGCGGCAGGCGTCGTCTGAGCGAAGCAGTTGATATGTGTCACATCCCTCTATGCATGCCATGTTGTCCTTGCCAGGTTGTAGATATCATGCGCACAGCCTTATGTAATAGCATGCGTCCTGCTTTTACGTTACACCCAGGTTGAGTTGCCGTCTTCTCCTGTCATGGCCACCCGCTGCCTCCCGATACGGCAGTTGAAGCAGGCTTGGGTGTAGATGGCCTGTTAGTGTCAGTTAGGCCTCTCCGGTTTCATACTTGAAGCGCATGCCTAGCGCTGGGCTACTAGGCTCTGTTCGCAGTTTCGGAGATTGCCAGCTTCGAGATGCTTCCATAGGCAGAGGGCATGTGTTCTGGTGTCGATAAGCATTCTCACTGATTTTGTGCAACTCCTTGTATTATTGGCTGGCCCCGGTAGGGGCAAGCTATAGCGTCTCTGCCTTGCCCTTGTATGACCAAGCACCTCTCTGCAGGCATAGCTGGGCTCTCCTTTCTTGTCTCAGCGAAGTTCGTAACTTTTCCATGAGCAGCAATGGCTGTCGGACGCTTGGTCCCTCCCAACGAGCTGAACAGCCACAACCTTACCGTGCATTGCCACAATACTAGCTTGCAATATACGTTAAACTGTAGAGGTGTGCCTGCTTGCCCGGTTGGAAGATCCTTCAAGCAAGCTGCGATCTCCGTTTGTGAAGGTTCCGGCTTGCTGCAAACTCTGCATACATTTGGCTGGGGAACATGACAGGTGCTGTAGCAATGGTCGGACGTACCAGCGTTGTGCTTGGCAGAAGTCCATGCTCACTGCACCGTGCCGGGTCTGGAGAGCTTCGATGCTGCGGTAGCGAGCAGGGCAAGCAGCGTCGTGGGGTGTCCCGGCAGCAGAGGAAGGATACTCCATCAGTAAGCCTCATTATTGCTGCATGTCGGGGGCTTGCATGGTGAACTGCATTTTTTTCCTGCATGCACCACGCTTCACGCACTTGAGTTCTTCCATCACATGAGAACTCTTGGACCTTGCCCAGCCCACCCGGTTCTGGTTTTTGCAGAGCATCCTTTTAGCACATGATAAAATAGGCTTACACAGTAAGAGCTCACCTGTGAAGCTTTACCAAACGCCGTTTTACTGGAACATTCCCAGGAACCTGTATGGTTACTTGTAATGCTTTGCCTTGTTCAATTCATTCTACATCAGCACTGCTTCTCCTTCGCAATCTGGCTTGCTAATGCTATATAAAGGGCTTCGCCCCAAGATGGCTGGCCCCGGTTATGGTGTTGGTTTTGTGCAGCATGCCTAACATTTTGTGCAGCCTACTAAGTGAGTGCAGTCAAAACTAGTGATGAAGACCAAGTGTAACAGGACGCCTCAATCCTGTACATGTACTGCCTAGTACGTTATGACGACGAGATGAGTTGAGTATGCATCACGCCGTGGTTCCGGCCGGTCAAGGACACCTTAAACGTTACGTTGTCCTAGATACGTTACAATGTCCTGGAAACGGTTCTTGGACAACTCCTTCGGTTGCAACGCCTAGGTCGCGGGCGGTTTGATCCTGCCCGGCGCCGGCCGTTGGCAACCGGCAGTTACGAGACCGGTAGTAGGGCGAGGTGAACGTTGGTCCCTGCTTATGGGTATTTATTCCCTACGGATTAGAGGAGCGGCACTTATGTTCCTTTTATCTTGCTTCCGCTAAGCTGTAAGCCTATTAAGGGGCTTGCTGCTTCATTTGGTTTCGGAGTCTGGTTTTCCGTGGCCTGTGTCGTGCCCATCGAGGCACCCGCTGCTAGCTTACTGCGCGCTTTATGCAGTACCTTTACACTCATTTCCGACGTGCTTTACGCCTCAGCATGGATGGGAACGCCCCTAACGGGGCCAATGGTGCTGACAATTGGCACCCTCCTATGGCTCCTCCTCCAGCCAACCCACCCCCAGCTGCAAATGACGAAGAAGATCCCATGGATGCCGAGCATCAGAACGCTGATGCCATGCTTCAAAACCCTGAGTTCCAGAATGCTGCTTCTCAGGCCCTCGCCGATGACGACGATGAGCCCGGCCTGGCTGATGGTGCAGCCGGCCTCGGGGCGGCCCCTATGGAAGAGGACGACGGCCCCCTCATCAGCCCCAAGAATCTCGTGAAGCTGGTTGCTGCCCTGACTCCTGCCCTGCTGCGCCAGACTAACGCTGTATGCCATATATTTGCAGCTAACCGGGGGAGGGAACCAGATGATAGAGTTCCTGCTGTCAAATCCATGATTCAGAACATGCATGATGCAATCTCAGACGCCAAGCGTTGCTTGCATGCTGCCCAGCAAAGGCAGAAGGCTTATGCTGACATACGCAGAAGGGATGTTGAGTTCAAAGTGGGTGATCAAGTTTTGCTGTCCACTAGGAACCTCACTATGAAGATGGTAGGCTCTGCTAAGCTTATGCCTAAATATCTTGGTCCCTTTACAATAAGCAGGAAAATAAATCAGGTTGCTTATGAGCTTGACCTGCCTCCTTGCATGAAGATACATAACGTGTTTCATGTGTCCCTGCTGAATACTTACAGATCTGATGGTTCTGTGCATCCACCACCACCTCCTACGCTGGTTGATGGTGAACTGGAATATGAAGTGGAACGGATCCTGCTGCATAGGGATAAGCACCCTGTGCGTGGCTATAAGATTAAGCGAGAGTTCTTGATCAAGTGGCTTGGCTATGGCCCTGAGCATAACACTTGGGAACCTGAAGCTAATCTCAAGAATTGTCCTGAGCTTCTCTCTGAATATTGGGCATCTGTGAAGGCTACTGATGTCATAAGACAAGAGAAGCATAAGGCACTCAATGCCAGGAAGCGTGTGAAGGCCAAACGCTCTGGCAAATTGAAACGCATGCACTGATTCTCTTTATCTTGCAGTGGCATGCAACGTTACGGCATACTCATTTACTATCAATGGATAGGTCATCTCAGTGTTAAGGCATTATGAGCTATCACTGCTGAACTGAACTCATGGAGCTCAGAAGGTTTCGGCCCTTTTGCTAACTCCCTTGACGCCGGCCTTGAGACCCTTTTAGTATGAGCTTTGCATGGGCATATGAGGGATTTCAGTTGCTGCTAGGTTGTTCTAATGTTCTGACACATTATGTAAGCCATGCAACATGAAGTTGGCTGGTCTATGATGAGCGCTCATGATGAGGTCTTAGCATGCTGTGCTAAGGGTAACTACAGCTCAAAAGTTACCAATACTCTTGGCCTTGTTATCATCTCTGTGTACTCCCTTGTATTATCTCTGTATGATTGAGGGCAATCATACTTAAGTGGGGAGGAATGTAACAGGACGCCTCAATCCTGTACATGTACTGCCTAGTACGTTATGACGACGAGATGAGTTGAGTATGCATCACGCCGTGGTTCCGGCCGGTCAAGGACACCTTAACGTTACGTTGTCCTAGATACGTTACATTGTCCTGGAAACGGTTCTTGGACAACTCCTTCGGTTGCAACGCCTAGGTCGCGGGCGGTTTGATCCTGCCCGGCGCCGGCCGTTGGCAACCGGCAGTTACGAGACCGGTAGTAGGGCGAGGTGAACGTTGGTCCCTGCTTATGGGTATTTATTCCCTACGGATTAGAGGAGCGGCACTTATGTTCCTTTTATCTTGCTTCCGCTAAGCTGTAAGCCTATTAAGGGGCTTGCTGCTTCATCAGCCCTCATCAGCCCTCATCAGCCCTCATCAGCCCCAAGAATCTCGTGAAGCTGGTTGCTGCCCTGACTCCTGCCCTGCTGCGCCAGACTAACGCTGTCGGCACTCTTATCAGCTCCATGGTAGTTTTCACAGGGGACGGCAAGGTAGCGTGGGCCGACTGGGTCCGCACTCTGCAGCACCGTGCCTCTGCCGTGGGCCTTCTCCCCGCGCAGCTGTCAGGTGCAGTGCTTGGTATGCTGCAAGGTTCTGCAGCTGCCTATGCGCAAGCCAACGGGCTTACCGCTGCCACGCCCTGGGCAGAGTTCGCGGCCACTATGGCAGCTGGTCCGTTCGCTTCCCGGGAAACGTCTTTCTCCCTGTGGCAGAGACTCACCCATGGCAATCTGGGCAATGGCAACGTAGCAGACACCATTGCTCAGCTCATGAAGCTCAAAGCCAAGTTCGGTTCTCTGGGCCATCAGCTACCTGATTCAGTCTGGATCAATGCCCTCCTGTCCAACCTCAAGTCTGAGTTCAGGGACAGGCTGCTTACCACTCAAGATGGCCGAGAATGGTCCTCCTTTGACGCCATCAGGACTGCTGCTAATGGCTTGTGGGCTGCTGCAAACTCCGCCAACAAATCTACCTCTTCTAAGCAGCCTCCCAAGGTCTCCTACAAGGACAAGGTCCTCTCCAAGACTTCAACACCTCGGCCTCGTCCCTCTGGCCGCAGTGATCCTGGTGCTGGTCCTTCTGATACCCATGCCCACAAAAAGCGCAAGCCCGATGGTCCAGTCTGTTTTGGCTGTGGCTCCAGCGATCACAAGATCTCAGATCGCGATGCAGCTGGCAACCCTGTTTGCCCCAATTATGATGAGAACAGGCTGCGCAAGGGCAAGTATCCTATGCACCCGCCTAAGAAGAATCAGGGAAACGGCAAGGGGAAGTGAGCACAGGTGAGCACCTTGCTTCCCCTCTTGGCAATGCTAATGCCGCACGGCTTAATGTAGCCTTGCCAGCAAATGCAGATCATGTTGATTCTGTATCATTTGAGGACATGCTTGAGACTTTTGTAGCTCATGATGTGCTACAGTGGCATGCTGAACATCCTTATGAATGCATTCCAGATGCACAGCATACGCCTCCTGTGTCTCACAGCAAATCTTTACGTAAGCATGCTGTAGGTGTCAAAAGGCTACGAGCTCAGGATGCTTTGCGCCATGTTAAAAACAGTGAGCTTCATGATAAGCTTTCTCTTATGGTGCACACACGCTTTAGCAAACGTGCTAAACCTTGTGACGATTCTCCTGACTCTGCTGCTCCTCCTGCTGCTGCTGCTGTTCCGCAGCCTCCTCCCGATACCTCAGATGATGACAACACTCCGCCAGCAGTTGACAACGGTGCTTCTGGTGTGGTTTCTACTGATGTTCCATGGGATGACAGGTCAGACCTCATGGTGGATCCTAAGTTGTTTTTGGAGGTGCAAGCTAAGCTTGCTAGGCCTTTCACCCTAGATGCATTTGCTCGTGATGATGGGTCAAATGCTTTATGTGACCATTATTGCTCACCCTCCAGGTCTTTCTTTGATGCTGACCTGGTTGGTCAAATGGTTTGGGTCCATGCACCCTATGACAGGTTACATGATGCATTAGACCATTATTTCAAGCACAAGGGCCCTAGTACGGGTGCTGTGTTCCTTGTGCCTAAAGCTCAGAAAAGTGCCCTTTTGCAGCACAGTAAACGCATGAAGTTGCTGCATGAGTTTAGACGTGGCACTAAGTTGTTCTGTGGTCCCTTACCTCAGGACCCTAATAGTGAGCAGCGACGGTTTGGTCCTATTAGGTATGACATACAGTTGTATTATGATGCTCCTGGCCAGTTGCCAGAGTCTGAACATGTTTCAGTAGACCTTCAACCCCAGCCTACGGGTGCTGTGGCTGTGCGACTTAGTCTCAAAATGCAGGTGCCAGTTACTGTTTCTGGTATTCCTACGGTTGCTGTTTTGGACACTGGTGCACAAGGTTTGCAGGACTCTGCCAATGTGTATTTGAGCAAGGAGTTTGTTGCTCGTAACAATTTCAGGTGTACTCCCTGTCCAGATATGCCTAAGGTGTTAGGCGTCGTAAAAGGGGAGGAGACAAATGTAATTGGGATTGTTACTGCTACATTCAAGATTGGATCACTGGTTGAGACCCTACGCTGTGTCGTTCTCGATCTGCCAGCCCCAATATATGTGCTCATGACAGATGATTGGTTGCATAAGCATAAGGCCAGCCTGGATTACAATGCTTTATGTATTGTCTTGCAGAAGAGAGCTCGTAGGCATATCATTCGCTGTATTGCAGCTAAGAAGCCAGCCAGTGCAGCCGAGCAGAAGCCGCTTGTTCTCTTGACAGCCAAGCAGTGTACGAAACAGCTGTCTAAGCAAGGCACTGCCTATTGTTTGATTACGGTTCAGCAATTGCAGGATGCAGCTAACACTGCTAATCAGCCAGCCAGCACGAAGCCTTTGCCTCCTAATATTGCAAAGTTGATCAGCCAGTATCCTGATGTATTTGCTGATAAGCCACGATATGGTGGAAGTTTACTAAGCCTTGATCATGAAGTGATCCCTCTTCTACCAGGTACCAAGCCCATATTCAGGCCCATGTTCAGGTACAGCCCTCTGGAGCTTGAAGAAATGCAAAGGCAAGTGCAGCATCTGCTGGAAATGGGTTCTATTGAGCCCAGTACTTCTCCTTATGGTGCTCCAGTACTGTTTGTTAAGAAGCCTCGTTCTACAGCATTACGCATGTGCATTGACATGAGAGCGCTTAACAGCCAGACTATACGTAATGCTCTAGCCTTGCCTCGCATTGATGACCTGCTAGATATGATGGGAGGCACAAAATTCTTTACGGCGCTGGACATTACTGCAGCTTATAATATGATAGGCCTGTACAGAGATGAGAATGGTCATTGCCCAGACGCTCCAAAGACGGCCTTTCGGACTCCCTTTGGCCATTTCCAGTACAAAACGCTTTTGTTTGGACTTACGAATGCTCCAGCTGCATTTCAAGGTGTGATGAACAAGATTTTTGCACCTTACCTCAACAAATTTATGACTGTCTATCTAGATGACATCTGCATTTTCAGTAAAACGTATGAGGAGCATTTACAGCATCTTAAGCTTGTTCTTGATGTTTTGCAAGAGCACAAGCTTCACCTTTCTCTGCATAAGTGTGAGTTCCTAAAAGACGAGCTGCTGTATTTAGGCCACATTATCAGTGCAGATGGTGTCAAGGTGGATCCTGCCAAGACGGCGGCTGTGGAAAAGTATGCTGCTCCTACAGATGTCCCAGGTCTACGTCGCTTCTTAGGTATGGCAAATTATTTCAGGAAGTTCATTAAGGGCTATGCTCAGATGACAGCGCCCTTGACACATTTGCTACGCAAAGATGTACCTTATGTTTGGGGTGCTGCTCAACAAGCTGCTTTTGACAATGTGAAGGCAGCCCTTACCAATGCTCCTGTCCTTGCTTTACCTGACTGGCATGACGCAGAGACACCTTATGTTATGATTACTGATGCTAGTTATGATGGCCTAGCTGGTGTTCTCATGCAAAAAGGCAGACCTATTGCATACGAAAGCAGGAAGCTCAATAGTGCTGAGTCACGTTACTCGCCAACAGAACTAGAGATGCTTGCTGTGGTACACTGTTGCAAGATATGGCGCTGCTACATTGAAGGCCGTGATGTGCATGTTTACACTGATCACAAGCCTAATACGTATCTCAGTACGCAGGCCATGCTCAATAGACGGCAAGCACGATGGGTTGAGCTTCTGCAAGGGCATAGCATTCAGTGGTTTTATAAGCCAGGTGCTCAAAACCCTGCTGACGGTCCTTCACGCAGTCCCGTTAACGATGCCCCTCCAGATTCTGTGCTAGTTGCTGTGCTTACTGCCCAGGTCCCTGCTGTGCGCAAGTTTCAACGTGTTGCAGACTCTGCTGAGTTTGTTGACCAAGTCACAGCTGGTTACCAACATGATGCCTGGTTTCAGCACAAGGCCAACGTCGCACATTTGCAGTTCTGCAAAGGGCTGTTCTACAAAGGTAATGCTATTGCAATCCCTAATGTAGGTGAGTTGCGTGCAGAGCTCTTAAAAGAGTGCCATGCCACTCCTTATGCTGCACACCCTGGCAGAGATAAAACGCTGTCCCTGCTCAGCCGATATTTCTGGTGGCCTGGTATGGCTCAGGATGTAGCTAAGTACGTAGCACATTGTGACAGTTGCCAACGTACAAGGCTAGTAGTCAAAGCCCAGCTGGTTTGCTGCAGCCTTTGCCTGTCCCTGGCCAGCCTTGGTCCTCCATCAGTATGGACTTTGTCGTTGACCTGCCTGTTACGACAGATGGTTACGATTCCATCCTGGTTATGGTAGATCGCCTGACAAAGATGGTGCATTTAGCCCCCTGTCATAAAACAGATGATGCATCTACGGTAGCATGGCTGTTTTATAAACATGTGGCTAGCTTGCACGGATTTCCTGAATCCCTTGTTACAGACAGAGACCCTAAATTCATGTCTAACTTCTGGGCCTCTCTCATGGCACGCTTACGCATGACTCATCTTGCAAGTACTGCTTTCCACCCTCAGACTGACGGTAATACTGAGCGTGTCAACAGAGTCATGGAAGATATGCTCAGGCACTATGTGCGTGCTGATCAAACGGATTGGGATTCTTGGCTCCCTATGATTGAGTTTGCCATCAATAATAGCTGGCACTCCTCCATTAACAATACGCCTTTCTTTCTGAATTTTGGACGACACCCACGTTCTCCCACTGAGTTTGTGCTGCTTGCAGCTAACCGGGGGAGGGAACCAGATGATAGAGTTCCTGCTGTCAAATCCATGATTCAGAACATGCATGATGCAATCTCAGACGCCAAGCGTTGCTTGCATGCTGCCCAGCAAAGGCAGAAGGCTTATGCTGACATACGCAGAAGGGATGTTGAGTTCAAAGTGGGTGATCAAGTTTTGCTGTCCACTAGGAACCTCACTATGAAGATGGTAGGCTCTGCTAAGCTTATGCCTAAATATCTTGGTCCCTTTACAATAAGCAGGAAAATAAATCAGGTTGCTTATGAGCTTGACCTGCCTCCTTGCATGAAGATACATAACGTGTTTCATGTGTCCCTGCTGAATACTTACAGATCTGATGGTTCTGTGCATCCACCACCACCTCCTACGCTGGTTGATGGTGAACTGGAATATGAAGTGGAACGGATCCTGCTGCATAGGGATAAGCACCCTGTGCGTGGCTATAAGATTAAGCGAGAGTTCTTGATCAAGTGGCTTGGCTATGGCCCTGAGCATAACACTTGGGAACCTGAAGCTAATCTCAAGAATTGTCCTGAGCTTCTCTCTGAATATTGGGCATCTGTGAAGGCTACTGATGTCATAAGACAAGAGAAGCATAAGGCACTCAATGCCAGGAAGCGTGTGAAGGCCAAACGCTCTGGCAAATTGAAACGCATGCACTGATTCTCTTTATCTTGCAGTGGCATGCAACGTTACGGCATACTCATTTACTATCAATGGATAGGTCATCTCAGTGTTAAGGCATTATGAGCTATCACTGCTGAACTGAACTCATGGAGCTCAGAAGGTTTCGGCCCTTTTGCTAACTCCCTTGACGCCGGCCTTGAGACCCTTTTAGTATGAGCTTTGCATGGGCATATGAGGGATTTCAGTTGCTGCTAGGTTGTTCTAATGTTCTGACACATTATGTAAGCCATGCAACATGAAGTTGGCTGGTCTATGATGAGCGCTCATGATGAGGTCTTAGCATGCTGTGCTAAGGGTAACTACAGCTCAAAAGTTACCAATACTCTTGGCCTTGTTATCATCTCTGTGTACTCCCTTGTATTATCTCTGTATGATTGAGGGCAATCATACTTAAGTGGGGAGGAATGTAACAGGACGCCTCAATCCTGTACATGTACTGCCTAGTACGTTATGACGACGAGATGAGTTGAGTATGCATCACGCCGTGGTTCCGGCCGGTCAAGGACACCTTAAACGTTACGTTGTCCTAGATACGTTACAATGTCCTGGAAACGGTTCTTGGACAACTCCTTCGGTTGCAACGCCTAGGTCGCGGGCGGTTTGATCCTGCCCGGCGCCGGCCGTTGGCAACCGGCAGTTACGAGACCGGTAGTAGGGCGAGGTGAACGTTGGTCCCTGCTTATGGGTATTTATTCCCTACGGATTAGAGGAGCGGCACTTATGTTCCTTTTATCTTGCTTCCGCTAAGCTGTAAGCCTATTAAGGGGCTTGCTGCTTCACCAAGTGAAGAAGTTCTAAAGAAGGCACCACGCACGCGGCGCGGCCGTGGTGGGAAAGCTGTCAATAGTATCTGCTGCAAAAGTATGTCTTACTTTGTCCAGAGTCATGTGCTTAGTATGTGTAGTGGCTGCTGCATTGGTGTGGAGTTGGTAGTATCAACGGGACTTTCCACCGGCAGCTAGTAAGTGCTGCGCCTGCCTTTGCTTTTAGTTGGGAAACAGCTGGTGATGGCCACATAGACTGCTACGTTTGTTTGAATAGTGTACATAGCATTAGCTGGCCAGCTTGTGAAGGGGAGGATCGGAGAAGCAGGGCTATGCGGAGTTTGCTGAAAGATGCAAAGCAATGTATACATGTCCCTGACAACGAAGTAGTAAATCGGCGACTGTCAAAGCTGCAAATATCGGCTCTGAGTGCGAGAGCATATTTTACCAGAGAATGCTAATGCAATGCTAGAGGGATGCTCTGAGCCTAGCTCGAAGAGGGTGGCTGGGCAAGGTCCAGGCTCGTGCGTGAAAGCGTGAACTGATGCAGAAAAGCGATGCTTCCTGTCGTGCATGCCTCATACATGCAGCATTAGCAAGGCTTACCGTTGGAGTAACCTTCCTCTGCTGCTAAGACAGGCCGCGTGCCCTGCTCGCTCCCGCATCGAAACTCCCCAGACCCGGCACGGTACAGTGAGCATGGATCTTTGCCAAGGCCCATGGTGGTAACCCGAACACTGCTTTCACGCCTTACATGCTCCCCAGCCAAATGTGTGCAGGGTTTCTAGCAAGCCGGGACCTTCCTGCTCCGTCAGGAACGGCGATCGCAGCCTGTTTGTAGGAGCTTCAAGCGGCAAGCAGGCACATATCCTCGTATAGTGCATGCTAGTAGCGTGACAGTGCATGGTAAGGTTGGAGGCTGTACAGCTCGTTGTGACCGGCTAATGTGTTCGACAGAGCTCGACAGGCGATGAGTCTGACACAAGACCACACGGAGCCGTTTGGTGTGCTGCGAACTTCAGACAAGAAAGAAGAGCCCAGCTTTGCCAGCAAAGGCGTGCTTGGGTAAGACAAGGGCAAGGCAGAGGCGCTGGCCCCTCGCCACGAAAGTTGGCAGTTGGCAGTGGAGATGACTAATCCAGGTCATTCGATGTCTCATCTTCCGCTCCAAGCGCGTATGCGACGCTATAGCTTGCCCCTACCGGGGCCAGCCAATAATTGCTACCGCACCTTGTCGGCTGGCCCTAGAATTTATGGGGCCACCAGGGAACTGGTGCTATTACTGCCGATGCACGTGAGACGAGATGAGATGGGATGGGATCAGAAACGATATACACAATTGATATGATGCTAGCCTTAGCTTTGGACTGCTGCTGCCAACTAGCAAATCGCACTCTATTGCTGCAGTGAAAGGACACAGGTGGGGCAGGACGGGCTTCTGATGAAGATTTGTACATTGAGAGTTGTTCCAAGCATGCAATGCAGAACAATCCAGGGGCGAGGGCACAACCGGCTTCGCTGCTGCAAGCACATGCATGAACACTCCTGCTCACTCTCGCTATGACAGCAGTGCTAGCGCGATGGAGGGGCCACTGAGTATTGGGGATGGTGAATAGTAGTCCTGCATATCAAAGTAGGATGGCTCCATCTTTTGGCATCATGTTGTGTACCTAGTGCAGGAAGGATCGTCGATGGTCGATGGTGTCGAGTAGCGTGCTTGCAAGAAGGAACGCTTGGTACCTACAGCGAGGACTGTAGGTGTAGGTCATGTTTCTAGATGTGCCTCATACAACTCAGCCAGCTGTCGCGGAAACGAGCTCGAGCAAGGCGTCTGTCCGTGAGCATGTAAAATACCAGCAAGCAGCACCTGGCTACATCCTTGCAATGCTGTGTCGCGTTCTGTATGAACGGCCAACAAACTGTGGTACATTGCATGGGCAGCTGGCACTTGGCTTTGTTGCCACCGTCAGGGAGACAAGCTTTCGGAGTACTGGACTGGGCACCTGACAAAGCCCGGGGCACTGTACAGAATAGCCTATGCACAGCCCGACGCACTTGCCAGGTTCGCACAATGGCACGCTATTCTCAAATGAGCATTCGAGTTCCGAACACGTCGCGGACCTACCTCCCGTCATGCTCTCTGGGTCAGTCTTTGCTGCCAAGGACCTGGACCGCCTTTGACGTAGCTCGTTGTCCCATAGCCTTCTCACACGCATAAGGTCTACCATTACTGCAGTCGATGCTACGAGGAGGCTGCACCTGCTTCATCTGAATGGCTTTCTACTTCTGAAGGGCCAACCACAACCGAACATCTTCGCTGCAGGCGCGCAGGGTCCATATTTGAAGCGCATTTTTCGACGGGCCGTACTACGCATTTGGCGGAACTGGACTGTGCCTTTTGAGAGGCTCCCGAGCAACACCCGACGTCTCCTGAGCTGAAGCAGCAAGCCCCTTAACAGGCTTACAGCTTAGCGGAAGCAAGATAAAAGGAACATAAGTGCCGCTCCTCTAATCCGTAGGGAATAAATACCCATAAGCAGGGACCAACGTTCACCTCGCCCTACTACCGGTCTCGTAACTGCCGGTTGCCAACGGCCGGCGCCGGGCAGGATCAAACCGCCCGCGACCTAGGCGTTGCAACCGAAGGAGTTGTCCAAGAACCGTTTCCAGGACAATGTAACGTATCTAGGACAACGTAACGTTAAGGTGTCCTTGACCGGCCGGAACCACGGCGTGATGCATACTCAACTCATCTCGTCGTCATAACGTACTAGGCAGTACATGTACAGGATTGAGGCGTCCTGTTACATTCCTCCCCACTTAAGTATGATTGCCCTCAATCATACAGAGATAATACAAGGGAGTACACAGAGATGATAACAAGGCCAAGAGTATTGGTAACTTTTGAGCTGTAGTTACCCTTAGCACAGCATGCTAAGACCTCATCATGAGCGCTCATCATAGACCAGCCAACTTCATGTTGCATGGCTTACATAATGTGTCAGAACATTAGAACAACCTAGCAGCAACTGAAATCCCTCATATGCCCATGCAAAGCTCATACTAAAAGGGTCTCAAGGCCGGCGTCAAGGGAGTTAGCAAAAGGGCCGAAACCTTCTGAGCTCCATGAGTTCAGTTCAGCAGTGATAGCTCATAATGCCTTAACACTGAGATGACCTATCCATTGATAGTAAATGAGTATGCCGTAACGTCGCATGCCACTGCAAGATAAAGAGAATCAGTGCATGCGTTTCAATTTGCCAGAGCGTTTGGCCTTCACACGCTTCCTGGCATTGAGTGCCTTATGCTTCTCTTGTCTTATGACATCAGTAGCCTTCACAGATGCCCAATATTCAGACAGAAGCTCAGGACAATTCTTGAGATTAGCTTCAGGTTCCCAAGTGTTATGCTCAGGGCCATAGCCAAGCCACTTGATCAAGAACTCTCGCTTAATCTTATAGCCACGCACAGGGTGCTTATCCCTATGCAGCAGGATCCGTTCCACTTCATATTCCAGTTCACCATCAACCAGCGTAGGAGGTGGTGGTGGATGCACAGAACCATCAGATCTGTAAGTATTCAGCAGGGACACATGAAACACGTTATGTATCTTCATGCAAGGAGGCAGGTCAAGCTCATAAGCAACCTGATTTATTTTCCTGCTTATTGTAAAGGGACCAAGATATTTAGGCATAAGCTTAGCAGAGCCTACCATCTTCATAGTGAGGTTCCTAGTGGACAGCAAAACTTGATCACCCACTTTGAACTCAACATCCCTTCTGCGTATGTCAGCATAAGCCTTCTGCCTTTGCTGAGCAGCATGCAAGCAACGCTTTGCATCTGAGATTGCATCATGCATGTTCTGAATCATGGAGTTGACAGCAGGAACTCTATCCCGGTTAGCTGCAAGCAGCACAAACTCAGTGGGAGAACGTGGGTGTCGTCCAAAATTCAGAAAGAAAGGCGTATTGTTAATGGAGGAGTGCCAGCTATTATTGATGGCAAACTCAATCATAGGGAGCCAAGAATCCCAATCCGTTTGATCAGCATGCACATAGTGCCTGAGCATATCTTCCATGACTCTGTTGACACGCTCAGTATTACCGTCAGTCTGAGGGTGGAAAGCAGTACTTGCAAGATGAGTCATGCGTAAGCGTGCCATGAGAGAGGCCCAGAAGTTAGACATGAATTTAGGGTCTCTGTCTGTAACAAGGGATTCAGGAAATCCGTGCAAGCTAGCCACATGTTTATAAAACAGCCATGCTACCGTAGATGCATCATCTGTTTTATGACAGGGGGCTAAATGCACCATCTTTGTCAGGCGATCTACCATAAACAGGATGGAATCGTAACCATCTGTCGTAACAGGCAGGTCAACGACAAAGTCCATACTGATGGAGGACCAAGGCTGGCCAGGGACAGGCAAAGGCTGCAGCAAACCAGCTGGGCTTTGACTACTAGCCTTGTTACGTTGGCAACTGTCACAATGAGCTACATACTTAGCTACATCCTGAGCCATACCAGGCCACCAGAAATATCGGCTGAGCAGGGACAGCGTTTTATCTCTGCCAGGGTGTGCAGCATAAGGAGTGGCATGGCACTCTTTTAAGAGCTCTGCACGCAACTCACCTACATGAGGGATTGCAATAGCATTACCTTTGTAGAACAGCCCTTTGCAGAACTGCAAATGTGCGACGTTGGCCTTGTGCTGAAACCAGGCATCATGTTGATAACCAGCGGTGACTTGGTCAACAAACTCAGCAGAGTCTGCAACACGTTGAAACTTGCGCACAGCAGGGACCTGGGCAGTAAGCACAGCAACTAGCACAGAATCTGGAGGGGCATCGTTAACGGGACTGCGTGAAGGACCGTCAGCAGGGTTTTGAGCACCTGGCTTATAAAACCACTGAATGCTATGCCCTTGCAGAAGCTCAACCCATCGCGCTTGCCGTCGATTGAGCATGGCCTGCGTACTGAGATACGTATTAGGCTTGTGATCAGTGTAAACATGCACATCACGGCATATCTTGCAACAGTGCACCACAGCAAGCATCTCTAGTTCTGTTGGCGAGTAACGTGACTCAGCACTATTGAGCTTTCTGCTTTCGTATGCAATAGGTCTGCCTTTTTGCATGAGAACACCAGCTAGGCCATCATAACTAGCATCAGTAATCATAACATAAGGTGTCTCTGCGTCATGCCAGTCAGGTAAAGCAAGGACAGGAGCATTGGTAAGGGCTGCCTTCACATTATCAAAAGCAGCTTGTTGAGCAGCACCCCAAACATAAGGTACATCTTTGCGTAGCAAATGTGTCAAGGGCGCTGTCATCTGAGCATAGCCCTTAATGAACTTCCTGAAATAATTTGCCATACCTAAGAAGCGACGTAGACCTGGGACATCTGTAGGAGCAGCATACTTTTCCACAGCCGCCGTCTTGGCAGGGTCCACCTTGACACCATCTGCACTGATAATGTGGCCTAAATACAGCAGCTCGTCTTTTAGGAACTCACACTTATGCAGAGAAAGGTGAAGCTTGTGCTCTTGCAAAATATCAAGAACAAGCTTAAGATGCTGTAAATGCTCCTCATACGTTTTACTGAAAATGCAGATGTCATCTAGATAGACAGTCATAAATTTGTTGAGGTAAGGTGCAAAAATCTTGTTCATCACACCTTGAAATGCAGCTGGAGCATTCGTAAGTCCAAACAAAAGCGTTTTGTACTGGAAATGGCCAAAGGGAGTCCGAAAGGCCGTCTTTGGAGCGTCTGGGCAATGACCATTCTCATCTCTGTACAGGCCTATCATATTATAAGCTGCAGTAATGTCCAGCGCCGTAAAGAATTTTGTGCCTCCCATCATATCTAGCAGGTCATCAATGCGAGGCAAGGCTAGAGCATTACGTATAGTCTGGCTGTTAAGCGCTCTCATGTCAATGCACATGCGTAATGCTGTAGAACGAGGCTTCTTAACAAACAGTACTGGAGCACCATAAGGAGAAGTACTGGGCTCAATAGAACCCATTTCCAGCAGATGCTGCACTTGCCTTTGCATTTCTTCAAGCTCCAGGGGGCTGTACCTGAACATGGGCCTGAATATGGGCTTGGTACCTGGTAGAAGAGGGATCACTTCATGATCAAGGCTTAGTAAACTTCCACCATATCGTGGCTTATCAGCAAATACATCAGGATACTGGCTGATCAACTGTGCAATATCAGGAGGCAAAGGCTTCGTGCTGGCTGGCTGATTAGCAGTGTTAGCTGCATCCTGCAATTGCTGAACCGTAATCAAACAATAGGCAGTGCCTTGCTTAGACAGCTGTTTCGTACACTGCTTGGCTGTCAAGAGAACAAGCGGCTTCTGCTCGGCTGCACTGGCTGGCTTCTTAGCTGCAATACAGCGAATGATATGCCTACGAGCTCTCTTCTGCAAGACAATACATAAAGCATTGTAATCCAGGCTGGCCTTATGCTTATGCAACCAATCATCTGTCATGAGCACATCTATTGGGGCTGGCAGATCGAGAACGACACAGCGTAGGGTCTCAACCAGTGATCCAATCTTGAATTGAGCAGTAACAATCCCAATTACATTTGTCTCCTCCCCTTTTACGACGCCTAACACCTTAGGCATATCTGGACAGGGAGTACACCTGAAATTGTTACGAGCAACAAACTCCTTGCTCAAATACACATTGGCAGAGTCCTGCAAACCTTGTGCACCAGTGTCCAAAACAGCAACCGTAGGAATACCAGAAACAGTAACTGGCACCTGCATTTTGAGACTAAGTCGCACAGCCACAGCACCCGTAGGCTGGGGTTGAAGGTCTACTGAAACATGGTCAGACTCTGGCAACGGGCCAGGAGCATCACAATACAACTGTATGTCATACCTAATAGGACCAAACCGTCGCTGCTCACTATTAGGGTCCCGAGGTAAGGGACCACAGAACAACTTAGTGCCACGTCTAAACTCATGCAGCAACTTCATGCGTTTACTGTGCTGCAAAAGGGCACTTTTCTGAGCTTTAGGCACAAGGAAGACAGCACCCGTACTAGGGCCCTTGTGCTTGAAATAATGGTCTAATGCATCATGTAACCTGTCATAGGGTGCATGGACCGAAACCATTTGACCAGCCAGGTCAGCATCAAAGAAAGACCTGGAGGGTGAGCAATAATGGTCACATAAAGCATTTGACCCATCATCACGAGCAAATGCATCTAGGGTGAAAGGCCTAGCAAGCTTAGCTTGCACCTCCAAAAACAACTTAGGATCCACCATGAGGTCTGACCTGTCATCCCATGGAACATCAGTAGAAACCACACCAGAAGCACCGTTGTCAACTGCTGGCGGAGTGTTGTCATCATCTGAGGTATCGGGAGGAGGCTGCGGAACAGCAGCAGCAGCAGGAGGAGCAGCAGAGTCAGGAGAATCGTCACAAGGTTTAGCACGTTTGCTAAAGCGTGTGTGCACCATAAGAGAAAGCTTATCATGAAGCTCACTATCTTTAACATGGCGCAAAGCATCCTGAGCTCGTAACCTTTTCACACCTACAGCATGCTTACGTAAAGATTTGCTGTGAGACACAGGAGGCGTACGCTGTGCATCGGGAATGCATTCATAAGGATGTTCAGCATGCCACTGTAGCACATCACGAGCTACAAAAGTCTCAAGCATGTCCTCAAATGATACAGAATCAACATGATCTGCATTTGCTGGCAAGGCTACATTAAGCCGTGCGGCATTAGCATTGCCAAGAGGGGAAGCAAGGTGCTCACCTGTGCTCACTTCCCCTTGCCGTTTCCCTGATTCTTCTTAGGCGGGTGCATAGGATACTTGCCCTTGCGCAGCCTGTTCTCATCATAATTGGGGCAAACAGGGTTGCCAGCTGCATCGCGATCTGAGATCTTGTGATCGCTGGAGCCACAGCCAAAACAGACTGGACCATCGGGCTTGCGCTTTTTGTGGGCATGGGTATCAGAAGGACCAGCACCAGGATCACTGCGGCCAGAGGGACGAGGCCGAGGTGCTGAAGTCTTGGAGAGGACCTTGTCCTTGTAGGAGACCTTGGGAGGCTGCTTAGAAGAAGTAGATTTGTTGGCGGAGTTTGCAGCAGCCCACAAGCCATTAGCAGCAGTCCTGATGGCGTCAAAGGAGGACCATTCTCGGCCATCTTGAGTGGTAAGCAGCCTGTCCCTGAACTCAGACTTGAGGTTGGACAGGAGGGCATTGATCCAGACTGAATCAGGTAGCTGATGGCCCAGAGAACCGAACTTGGCTTTGAGCTTCATGAGCTGAGCAATGGTGTCTGCTACGTTGCCATTGCCCAGATTGCCATGGGTGAGTCTCTGCCACAGGGAGAAAGACGTTTCCCGGGAAGCGAACGGACCAGCTGCCATAGTGGCCGCGAACTCTGCCCAGGGCGTGGCAGCGGTAAGCCCGTTGGCTTGCGCATAGGCAGCTGCAGAACCTTGCAGCATACCAAGCACTGCACCTGACAGCTGCTCGGGGAGAAGGCCCACGGCAGAGGCACGGTGCTGCAGAGTGCGGACCCAGTCGGCCCACGCTACCTTGCCGTCCCCTGTGAAAACTACCATGGAGCTGATAAGAGTGCCGACAGCGTTAGTCTGGCGCAGCATGATAGGAGTCAGGGCAGCAACCACCTTCACGAGATTCTTGGGGCTGATGAGGGGACCGTCGTCCTCTTCCATAGGGGCCGCCCCGGGGCCGGCTGCACCATCAGCCAGGCCGGGCTCGTCGTCGTCATTGGCGAGGGCCTGAGAAGCAGCGTTCTGGAACTCAGGGTTTTGAAGCATGGCATCAGCGTTCTCATGCTCGGCTTCCATGGGATCTTCTTGTTCGTTGTCATTTGCAGCTGGGGGTGGGTTGGCTGGAGGAGGAGCCATAGGAGGGTGCCAATTGTTAGCACCATTGGCCCCGTTAGGGGCGTTCCCATCCATGCTGAGGAGTAAAGCACGTCGGAAATGAGTGTAAAGGTACTGCATAAAGCGCGCAGTAAGCTAGCAGCGGGTGCCTCGATGGGCACGACACAGGCCACGGAAAACCAGAAGCCGAAACCAAATGAAGCAGCAAGCCCCTTAACAGGCTTACAGCTTAGCGGAAGCAAGATAAAAGGAACATAAGTGCCGCTCCTCTAATCCGTAGGGAATAAATACCCATAAGCAGGGACCAACGTTCACCTCGCCCTACTACCGGTCTCGTAACTGCCGGTTGCCAACGGCCGGCGCCGGGCAGGATCAAACCGCCCGCGACCTAGGCGTTGCAACCGAAGGAGTTGTCCAAGAACCGTTTCCAGGACAATGTAACGTATCTAGGACAACGTAACGTTAAGGTGTCCTTGACCGGCCGGAACCACGGCGTGATGCATACTCAACTCATCTCGTCGTCATAACGTACTAGGCAGTACATGTACAGGATTGAGGCGTCCTGTTACATGAGCGCTCAAAGCACCGGCCGAGTCTGCGCGCTCGAAGAACCGTCGTGGAAGTCGAAGAACCGTTCGTCGAACTTCTTGCAATAATTTGATATTACCGCTATTGTCTAGCCCTAAAGGGCCAGCCAAT
Source organism: Pseudopediastrum boryanum (assembly GCA_963556185.1). Classification (NCBI taxonomy): domain Eukaryota; kingdom Viridiplantae; phylum Chlorophyta; class Chlorophyceae; order Sphaeropleales; family Hydrodictyaceae; genus Pseudopediastrum; species Pseudopediastrum boryanum. The sequence goes on from OY744506.1 coordinate 7,962,713, forward strand.
AAAGAGGGCCCAAAAATCGACGACTGCGGGGGCGGCAACGGGCAGTGCAGAAAATTAGGGCATGGCCCAACATTCATTCCGAGCATGTGCAAAAAGAAAGAAGAAATTGGGAAGGCCTTCATCAGTAGGGTTGACTGACGGCGGCCGTACTGCGGGGTCTCGGAAGGCGGTACAACTTCGGAGCCTCCGAAACAGTCAGCATGTATCAGTTGTCCTTGCGGCATTCGCTGTTGTTGCAAGCCCATATATGGGAGCGAAAGGGGCCAGGAGCGCTAAAAGTCTTTGTCAGCCTTTTAAAATCGTGTTTCGCAACGTTGCCCGAACACACAGTGTGACATGCGGCAGCTGTCGGTTGAGCGAAGCAGTTGCATTTGCATCACATGCCTCTATGGAAGCGATACTATCCTGCTCTTGCCTTGCGCACACCACTGCGGATTAGCGAGGGTCCTGCTTTTGCCTTGAAATCTCGGTTGAGCTGGCGTCTGCTCCTGCGATGGTTTGGAGCCTCCGACACGGCAAATGAAGCATGCTTGAGTATGGATGGCCTAAGTGTGCCTGTTACGCCTACCAGCATTCATATCAGAAGTACCTGTCTGGCGCTGGGCCACTATGCTCTGTTCGGGGTTTCGGGAGATTTGCATCTTCGAGATGGTTCCAGAGGCATGGAACTCGTCTACTCGTGTTCATAAGCATTTCTCACCCTATCGAGCAGCTCGTGGTCTTATGTACGACGCATAGGAGCAGCCGGTCGGGGACTTGAAAAGTGTGAGAGTGTGAGGATCGATGCGCTGCTCGCTTCATCAGTGGACTGATCCAGATGAAGGAAGCTTCAAGTCTATCTTGTTGCATTTACAATCTGCATGTTTGCATGAGTGCTTTTAATCTGCACTCTTGCTTTCGGTTTTTCTTGACATCGATTTTATATGAAAATGCAGGGAGGAGAATAGGGGCAAGAATTTTGGCACAAATTTTCGACGACGGCGCGGGCGGCAACGGGCAGTGCAGAAAATTAGGGCATGGCCCAACATTCGTTCCGAGCATGTGCAAAAAGAAAGGAAAAATCGGGAAGGCCTTCATCAGTGGGGGTGATTGACGGCGGCCGTACTGCGGGGTCTCGGCAGGCGGTACAATTTCGGAGCCTCCGGAACAGTCAGCCGGTGGAAGGTTCTAGCAGTTCGTAGGCGCCCAACACAACCGCGTGTGTGACCTTTTAAGGCCAGGCATGTCGGTTGCGAGCATCGCGCAATGCACAGGAGAGTGTTATGCTGATGGCTACGCCCACTACTGACCACAGTTACGTAGATTTCTCCGACGAGGCTGAGGAAGTGGAAGTCGAGAACAGCACAGAGGCCACGGTGAGCGGCGTCCTGAAACTGTCGTTGTTGCGAGCAGCAGTTGTTGTCGCCAAGACTGACGGGACTGCTCTTTGGTTGCGAGCAGGAGTTGGACCGTACCAGTGAAGACCCATCGTCCTCGGTTCCTTGTGTTGCCAGAGGCAGAGGCAGGGGCAGAGGCAGAGGCGGGGCTCGAGGCAGAGGTGCAAGAGGAGGTCGTGGCAGAGGCAGAGGGGCCGCTACAGGAACCAGAGGCAGAGGTGCGTATCGGAGCAATGGTCGGGTTGGGCTGCCGGAGGGAGTGCATGCATATAGCATATGGGATCCGTTGCGGGGATAGGCAATGTGCAGGCATGTGGGATGTGATCGCAAACGATGCTTGATTTGCAGCTTCAATTGGGAATGGCATTGGGATGGCAGAGTGTCAGCAGTAGTGCCATTGACGATGTACACGTTCCTACAGTTGTACGCCAGCGTTCACTGCCGGGTTCGCGGTGAAATGCCCGCTATCACTTATGCAGTGTAGAATGCTGGATGTCCCACATGATTATACTCTCGTGCAGTGTCCAACATGACTTGTCATCGATGCTGTGCAGGACCGGGCGCTGCCTTCCTTCGCGGCGTAAACGCACGCCGAAGTACCCGAAGAACTGCCCGAGCAGAGCAGGAAGACGAGCAGTCAACATCTTCGGCGAGTTCTGCTGCTGCAAGGCGCCGTGGACTGAAGAACATCACTGTAAGCCTCACCATTGTGGTGCCAACCCAGGATATCAGTCAGCAGATTTTCGAGGCAAGTAGCAGCTTCCTTAGAGAACGCTGTGTGAGTGGCAGCATCTCCACCGAGCGAGGGGGTGCTTTTAAGCACTTGCATATCCAGGGTGTGCTGACTGTGCAGTCCACAAGCAGCACTAAGATCAAGAACACTCTAAGGAAATGGCTCACTGATCATGTCCAGAATTGGGCAGAGTTGAAAGCAGATATCTGTTGCAAGAAGGCTAGCAACAAAGGGCTGCACACATTTCAGGGGCTCGTTGCCTACTCCATGAAGTATGAGGGGCATGATGATTACCAGAATGTAATGAAGAATGTGGGCGTCTTGGACATTGAGGAGGGTCGGCGTCTGCTCCGGGAGTATGGCAATGCCTTAAAGAATCGCATTGGGCTGAATCTGCATAATCTGATGGAGCGTGCAGCCACGTTTTCCGTGTTTGAGCTGCGGGAGCAGCTGCAGTGCAGCTTGCATATGATCCTCTGGGCTATGATGAGGAGTGGGCAGTATTATGCGGATCCAGCCTGGGTGGTTCCCTATCAGGGCAAGGGCATGCAGCCAGTTCGAGCGCATATTGCCTGGCGCACCTGCATTGCACCGGGCACTATCACCCCAGCTGATGTGTGGGATCTGTTCTTTGAGCAGGCTGGCAGGTATTTTGATCCGCAATCTGTTGAGTGTGAGATGTCTGATGATGTTGTGCTAAGGGAGCTTGTGGAGGAAGCGGAGGCACAGTAGAAGGACATCAGTGCTATTATAGATTCTCGGCGCAATCTGGGGCCGCTGCTGTTTGAGCGGGGCTCTGTGCATGTCTTGAGGCAGCACCCACAGCCAGCACATCAGCCATTTGATCTCACCTATGCTGCAGACGACATGTTTGGTACCTTCTAAAAGTGCTTTGTGTGTCTGCTGCACTGGCAGGTGTAGATCAAATGGCTGAAGGCAGAGACTTCACACAGCAGGCCCTTGTGCCAAAGTTGATGGGCAATTGCCTGCTGTGTCATCATGAGTTTTATGTCAAGGAGGGAGCCATTAGCATGATGCGGGACTGTTTGGATCGTGGAGCATGCCCGAACTGTATCCTTAAGATGAGAAATGCAAAGCAGCTGTACCATGGTTCATGGAAGTTTGCGCTGCCTTGCATTGTATGTGAGCAGTACTTTGAGGTGCCGTTTGATGAGCGCAATATGTATGGAACATCTAGTGCTAAGCTGTTGGCAGCACAGAAGGAATGCGTGTGTGGAGATTGTGCTGAAATTGTGGCGCAACGCCGGGCTGCCAAGCGTGCTCGTGTAGAGGCTGCAGCTGTTGCTGTGGGTGCATCAGCTGATGGCGGTGGTGATGCTGCTGTGCATGCCACTAGCGAGGTGGCTGCAACTGGCTCTCAGGGTGGTGGTGTGCCAGCTACACCTGTACAGTAATAGGGTTTGGTGACCGTAATGGGCTTTTGTGGGTGTTGCTGTAGTGGAGTTTTGTGGGTGTCACTACTGGACACCAGTTGTCACTCATCAGTCACTCCTGGCCACTAACTAGTGACCAGACAGTATGGTTGGCATACATAAGTGTTGACTTTATATGTTATGCATATTTGTACAAGTTAATGACCTTGAGACATACATTTCCCTGCAGGAAGGCTGCTGAAATTCCGATGTTGAAAATTTAAGTTTGGACGAAGTGAATAGGGGCAAAAAGTGATGATTCTGTGTAGTGTGTGATCTACAAGGGCAAGTCGTCTGGAAGCTTGCGGTGCCACACACAGTCTACTACCATTCCTGGCATGCACCACGTTCCTTGGATGATCACTTGAAGTGATAAGCTCATGCCTGTCTTGGAAGCTTTTCGCAATCGCCAGCTCCCTTGGGCTGAGCTTGTTCAGCGCAATATGCAATCGGCATTAGACTTTGAACGTCTGTATACAAATCTGCCCCAGAATGATCTTACTTTGCGTCTACATCGCAATGTAGATGAAGTGTTTGCTATGCATCAAGGTGCTGTGGCAGTTTTGGTTTGGAAGCAGAAGGTTTTGCCGCACCTTAAATTTTTGTTTGTTTTGTTTGTTATCCCGCTCACGTGGCTACCACAAGTGCCCCCCCAGGCTGAGCTTTGTGGAAGGGAAAATGGCCAGCAATTCCAAGCTTTCACCCCAGCTTCTTTGAAGTGGTTGCTTTCTTTCTTGGTTGAGCATACCTATGTGCAGTTTACAGGTCGCGTTTACCAGCAGAAAATGGGCATCCCTATGGGCATATCTCCAGCCGTTTTTATCAGCAATTACTATCTGCATACATATGAGTATGATTTCTATGCACAGCTGCGTCCCATGCAAGCAGCAGCAGCACGCTCTTTAGCATCTGTCTAGTCGGCACTACGTGCCATGATGGTCTCTGGTGCACCACCCCCAGGGGGTTCTGCCGATGTGGCAGCACTTGTGCTGGACAGTTTCGCTTATACTGCGCGTTTCATTGATGACATGTACTCCTTGGCGAATCCCATCCTTGAGCACCTTACCTATACCAATCAGCAATGGTTCGGGTTGCATGGCTTGTACCCCCCAAGTTTGATTCTGGCCGTAGCTCATCACGGAGCGGAAGTGATTTACATGGACATGAGGATCAGCATGTCTGTCAAAAATGTGCCATATGCATACAGTTCCAGAGCTATCGCGGACTTTGAGACCTACCTGTTTGCTAAACATGTGCATGGACCTTTCAAGGACCTGGACCTTTGCAGGTATCCACATAGTACGTCTATGATCTCATCGCAGGCAAAAAATAATATCCTTACCACTGAATTCCACAGGATTACACGCAGCGGGTTACCAATCATGCAGATGTTTACAGCAATCTGGCGCGCATTATAGTTGATCTTTTGGCGAAAGGGTATATGGCCCCTATGCTGGCGGTTAAGCTTTGCCGGCTTTTCCATGACTACGGCGCTCTACGGGGGTTCAGGGGCCAAGGCCGCGTTTATGTCAGATGGGTGGTTCAGATGGTAGTGCAGCTGATTGTCTTGCAGGGTTTAAATCATGGCCTCATCGCCGCGCTTCGAGCAGCTGGCTTCTACTGAATTTCTTGCTTCTCCCTTCGCTTCGCTTCGCTCGCAGCTTTTTGGGTTTTTGGTTTCCTTCACAATGACCTGCTTGCCTACATGTTTTCTGTCTTATGGTGGGGAGCATGTAGTGTGCCCGCCTTGGTTGTGCTTGAGTGGAGGACAGTCCAGCTGGCCATCAGTGCACAGTGGCGTTTCCTCAGTGGCTTTTCTGTGTGTTTACGTCGAAAACTACGACTAGGACGTGCACGGGTGATATTGGAGCACTCGGCAGTAGCACCCTGGGATATTACAGGGATTCGTTGGAGGCTCTTCCTTATATGGCGGTGGAGCATGGTTTGTGCATGCATTTTTGTTGTCAGCAAGGACCTTTGTGGCATAGGCATCTTGTACTTGGGCTTCATTCATCCGCATCGTGGACTTTCGTCTGGACCTGGACTTACGCGCACCTTGTGGCACCATGCAGGTGTGTGCCTTGTTGTTTGTGGCCGCCTAGGGAGGAGGGGAGTGCTGGTCATACTTTCAGAAGGCTCAACAGTAGCAGCCGCAGCAGCAGATGACAGGGAAGATTCAACATGTTCGCTTGCTAAGTGCCATTCTGCTCGTATGCCCTGTTTTACTCGCTTGTTTTCCCTGTGTTTTCGCGAGTATGCCTGCTTGTCACCTAGGTCCTTTTACTTGTAATTATTCAGCAGCCCATGCAGCTTAGTATGCATTCGGACTCGTTTAGGTCAGGGGGAGGCAGGGAAGGGGAGATAACGGCCAGGCATACCGCATACGAGTGGAAGTGTTTTCAGAATTAGCAGTGTAAGAAAGGTCTCAGGTCTACTTGTATCCGCCTCGCTCGAATTCGCAGCCCTCTAGCTCTCTATTACTCGCTCTTACTCAACACACCACACTAACAAACCCGGTTGGAGTCATGCTTGGGTGCTGCACGGCCCAGAGGGCAGTGCAGTGGTCTCTCTTAACACAGTCTACTACCACAGAGTGGCAGTCTAAGCAACCAGCGCAGCTGCTGCCGAGTAGTCGAAGACTGCTTTTTGATGCTTGTCCTGAAGGTCTAGCAGTAGAAGCCATGTACAATGCTGGCTCATTAGACGTCCTGCTACGTAGTGCGGGTCACAATAGTTGGGTATGTAATAAAAATGGGGAGTCCGGTCACGGTAAACCTGCTGGTGACTTGTATGTCTCATCATGGGTTGGAGGTGTCCTAGCTGGCTACATACACGCTTGAGTCTCCTAGTTGATTGGTGGTCTGGAAGCCCGCATGGGTTTTGGAGCCCTTTCCAGGTTCAAGTGCTCCCAGACGGTATCCTGTTTCTACAGGAAAAGCAATCGTATCAAAGAGGAATACATGCAGTCCAAAGCCCCATATTATTATTACATTTCATGCTTCGGTACAGAGCAAGCTATCCTCTTACGTCATGCAGCTGTCTCGCCTTGGCGTTGGAGCCTGTGGTGTTGCTGAAAGCAGGATACCGGGTAGTGGATGTCGTAATGTTACGAAGGACTGGCAGTTGATATGGTCCGGGCTGCCAGAGGGTCAGCCACGGCAACATGGGGTGGGCCTGTTTCTTAACTCGAAGTGGTCCCGTTGCCTAATCGACTGGTCTGCTGTCAGTGAGCGAATCCTGGTAGTCCGTGTGAGAATCAGCAGTGGGATAAACGCCTCAATCGTGGTAGCATATTCGCCGACTGATACCGAGTCCACCCCTGAGGAGGTCAAGGAAGCTTTCTACCTGCAGTTGGAAGCTATCATGGCAGCGCTGCCTTCCAGGGACATGCTAGTCCTTCTGGGTGACTTCAACGCCCAGGTTGGCACTGATCCAGAACCGTATGGGGGTGTTATGGGGCCTCATGGCTTTGGGAAGCAGCAGCCTTCAGGGAATGGTGAGCGACTCTTGCAGCTGGCTGGTGCCTTGAACCTTCGCTTAGCCAACACCTTCTTCAAGCACAGCAATTACCGGACTGCTACTCACAAGATGGTTAATAGAAACAAGCAGGATGTGCTCAGGGTCATCGATTACATAGCTGTCTCCAAGCGGTTCATGTCAAGTGTGACAGAATGCAGGGTCTTTCGCAGCTTTGATACAGGTGGCTCTGATCATAGAATGCTGGTGCTTACGATGCGCCTCCGCTTGTCAGTGGCCAAGCAGCACAGTGCGAAGGGACAGCCAGCACGGCCCTATGACTGCAGCCGGCTGCAAGAATCTGCAGCAACTCAGCAGTGCTTTGAGCTGGCAATGTCTAACCAGTTCAGCCGTCTGGTAGGGGCTCAGTTGCAGAGCGCACAAGACGAATGGACACAGCTAACAGCGGCAGCCAGCCAAGCAGCCCATAAGGCTGGTCTAAACCTCAAGCCTCAGCAGCGGCGCCGAGATTTCGCTATATCCGATGCGACCTTGCAGAAGATTGAGCGGAAACATGCAGCACATGCAGCGGTGCTGTCCTCTCCTAATGATGCTACCAGGGCAGATTACAGGGAGGCCAATAATGCTGCTAGGCGAGCGGTTAAGAAGGATCAGGAGCGGTACTTCAAGCAGCAAGCGCTGTTTGCGGAACATGCTCTAAAAGCTGGTAATCTAGCCGTGTTCCACAAGCATGTCCAGCGGATCTTCAAGGAGCAGCAGGGCAGTAGCTCTGCTGCTCCTACAGCTGTGCTAGGGGGTGCTGATGGCAAGCAGCTGTTCCAAAGCAGGGAGGAGGTGGTGAAGTGCTTTGCTGAGCACTTTGCTGATGTCCTCAACTGCCCTGCCAAGCTCGACCAGCAAATGCAGCAGACCATTGAGGAGTTAGTGCAGAAGATGGAGGCAGGGCAAGGTGCAAACCAGCAGAGTGAAGCAGCAGCTCAGCCACCTACTGTGCAGGAGGTTGAAGAAGCTGTCTTTGCCTGTCGTAATGGGGCAGCTCCTGGGATTGATGGTATCGCAGCGCCTATGCTAAAGCTCAGTGGGACCATGCTGAAATGGTTGCACAGGGTCATTGTGGCGGTGTGGGAGGCAGGGAAAGCGCCAGTGGAGTGGAAACGTGCACTGTTGGTGGCACTGTATAAAGGCAAAGGAGAGCGCAAAGTGAGAGATAGCTATAGGGGGATAAGCTTGCTAAGTATACCGGGGAAGGTGTATGTCTTGGTCATTTTGGCTAAGATCAGTTCTCATATCGATGCACAACTGCTTGATAACCAGTCTGCTTTTAGGAAGGGGAGGGGCCTCACTGATGCTCTGTTCACCATACGCCAGGTCATCTCTAAGTCTGTAGCATTCGATCAGCCTCTATTCATGGCTTTTGTGTATTTGCGTAAGGCATATGATTCTGTACCGCGAGACACGCTATGGCGCATCCTGCATGTGTACGGGGTACACACAAAGCTGATAGAGTTGCTGATGGACTTGCATACTGGCACACAGGCTGCTGTTAGGATGGGTGGTGTGGTGTCTGAGTGGTTTGATGTGCATGGCGGGGTGCGGCAGGGATGTGTCATTGCTCCCTTGCTGTTCAATATCTACATGGACTTTGTGGTTCGGCAGGCAATGGCTCAGATGCCGGAGGGATGTGGGGTGAAGCTAGCCTATCATGCAGATGGGAAACTTGAGCGTGATGGGTGTGGTAGTGGTGGGTGTGTGGAGCTGTTGTCTGTTCTGCTGTATGCAGATGATATGGTGTTGCTAAGTCCCAGCAGGGAGGAGTTGGTGGTCATGCTGCAGGTGATGGACAAGGTTGCTGCTAGTCTTGGGTTGCGCATCAATGCAAGCAAGACTGAGATCTTGTCCATTGACAAGGATTGGAAGGAGGGGGATGTGCCAATGCAGCAAGGACCAGAGGTGGTTATCAGTGAGGGTGTGGTAAAAGAGGTGTCACAGTTCAAGTACTTGGGAAGTGTGCTTGTGACTGATGGCAGGTTGGATGTGGAGTTGAATATCAGGAGGGGTAAGGCTGTGGGGAGGTTTAAGCAGTTTGAAAAGATGTGGGGTACCAAGCATCTGTCATTGGCTACGAAGGTGAAGTGTTACAAGGCATATGTGTTGCCAATTCTGCTGTTCGGGAGTGAGTGTTGGTCCCTGACCAAAGTGCAATCGCAAAAGCTTGAGCGGGTGCACTCTAGCTGCCTTAGGAGCATCCTGGGGGTCAGGCTGTCAGATCGGCACACCAATGAGCATATCAGGAAATCATGTGGGGTAGCCACCTTGTCAGCATACATCACAGCAAATAGGCTGAGGTGGCTGGGGCATGTGGGCCGCATGGAGGAGGGCAGGTTGCCGCATATTGCGTTGTTCTCTTCATTACATGGTGACATGACGAGGCCAGTGGGTAGGCCTCGCCATACCTGGGAGAAATGCGTGTGTGCAGATCTGAAGGTGCTTGGTCAAGATGAGGGGAGCTGGGAGGCTTCATGTCAGATTAAGAGTGCTTGGAGGAAGAGGTTGTGGGATCTTACGCACCCTTGGGAAAGCCAACGGTTAGTGAGGTGTAGAAGGCGCACTAAGCAAGCTATTGATAAGCATGTGGAGCGCTATGTGGTGCCTTTCAGTGGCTGGGAGGATGGTGGTTCACCAGTACCTAGGTGGTGGGAGCCACCTCCAGCCCCTACTAGGGTGGTGCTTGATCCTGCTGCCTCCCCGCCACCCATGTGTGATGGAAGTGGAGCAGGTTTTGGGTTTTAGTGGTGGTGTTTGTTTCCCCTTGGTGTGCACGCCGTTGCATCTAGCCTCAGCTTGTGTGTGGCAAATCCACCATCGGTTGTGTGGCTTCGTGATTGTGATCAGGAGCCTTGTGTTTGTGGCCTAGGTTTGTTTGGCCATTGGCATTGCTGGTCTTGCGTTTTGATTGATTGAGGAGAGCAGCAAGTGACAGGACATTAGGCAATGCATGCGAGTCATGGCAGCATAAGCCCACACACAACCAAACACCCTTTTAGCATGCATGCCATATAAGTGACACGAGTGCATGCAACGGCAGGAAAGAGATATGAGCTGAAGCAGGTAATGAGCAAAGCCAGAGAATAGGCATATCACAGCAGCGCAATCATGGTGTTCGTTGCTCATACAAGTAAAACATGCAAGACCTCTGCTGTGATAGCTGGACAGACCCCCAGGAAGGGGGAAGAACAATGCTGCTACCAAGCAGCTGCATTGTAAAAGTGCTCAGTTGGCACGACCTGGGCTATGTAGGACTGCTACTTAAGTGCATAATTGGCATAATTGGCATTGCTGGTCTTGCGTTTTGATTGATTGATTGATTGATGATATGCCATAGCAATAAGTGATAGAGAAGTTGTTGCCCCATAGAGAACTTGCTTGTTTCGCTGCACCCTGCTTTTCTTCGCCGTGCTGCATTCCAGCACTGCCGTCCCCTGCTTTCCTTGTATGCACTCTCCCCTGCGTTGATTACCCTGCTTTGTACCCAACCTCCAGAGCCCCACTTTTAAGCAGATGTTCCAGACTCGTCTTTACATTCACCATCCATACAATGGGATATGGTCACAGTGGCCATTGTGCCCCCGTCCTGGCAGGCTGCTTCGCTTGCCTTAGCACACATGCAGGACAGTGCCCATCAGAACACCAAAACAGTCCCAGTTAAAACCCACCATCTACTGTTCATTTGCCATCATGACATAGCATTGACCGGTGCTGCTGAAACTACTGCCGGTGCCGCTGCCAGCGGAGCTGCTACTAGCGATGGCACTGGCAGCTGTACAGCCACTGCTGGGGCTGCACCCACCCCTACAGCTGCTGCTGCACCTGAGGTCACTAGCATGGCAAGCCGCTCGCGATAGCGCTCTGCATTGGCTCTCCGTTGCTGGATGTCAAAGGTCCGTACATTCACCCAGTGTGTCTTGAGGGACCGCACAGCCTCCTGTGAATCACAACAGGCAGGTGGATGAGGAATCAATAACTAAGCTGCACGCTAAAAGCAGAGAGATAATGAGAATTTACAGTCAGCCCCACTTGATGCAATCAGAGGTCTTAAAACCCTTGGTTGGTTTCAAGACCTCTGATGCAATGCATGCCAATACTTCTGTTTAAAGAATGAAGCAAGGTGTGTCAACAATACTTCTTCAGCCGCTATTGTGCCTGGCAAGAGTGCCGAGCAGAATATAAGATTGGGATCACATCCACCTAATGAGCTAATCTCTGGTGTGTCAACTGAACTGGTGCCAATATTTCGGATTTCGTGCTCCTCTGTAAGATTGCACAACCCTCAATGTGCTTCGTATGCAGAAATGCTCCAAAGTACCATTAAACCTCTATAGTGTTAGGTGCACCAAAGGGTTGTTTTGAAGTTGCAAGAAACTTTAAATGTATGTGCTATGGCATTTGTGATGCAGGTACGTACCTCAGGGTCATAGTCCTCAGAGTCATCTGGAAACACTGGTGGTTCCATTCTGTCCAGAGGCATTGATGCTGGTGGTGGGAGTTTGCTTGCGTTTTCCTATGGCACAGACAAAGCCAATCAGATGCATACAATGGCATCTCAGGTGAATATTGAGAGCATTCTGGAGTTTATACTTTGGATGCCACACACGCTTGGTGACCCGCAAGGCATGGAATGTTCAGAAGCGCCGAGCATTTGCTGCACAGTAACATAAGATGGCGAGCGTACCTTGAGTCGTGCTATTTCGCCTACTGATTCTGGATCATTCTGCACCCATCGTCGGCAGAGGGTGTAAACGGATGGTGGATTGAAGCTGTCTTCCACGAACACCTGTTGCAAGAGCAGGTACACATAACTCGGGTGCATAGTCGTGTGGCACGCTGCTGATATGTCAATAGACCTAGTAGCAATCGTCCTTATTGTCAACGGGGGCCAAATTCACATCTGGCCGGGCTTGTTGCTGCTTTGCAGTAGTTTATTGACTGCATCTGGCTCTCTGGTCTGTTGTAGTGTGTCGTGCACAGGTGCTACCCTTCAGCCTGCCTGGGCGTGTTAGGATGTTTGTAAACTGCCTGTTGGTAACCCAGTCCATAGTCTGCTTACCAGTCTATCAGAGACCGTGAGCCGCTCGGGTATAGGGACATGGCTGCTAAGTGACTCCGGCAGATGGTGCCCAATCCCAGCCAGTGCTACAGAAGAGGTCCCGGGGAAGCTTCCTTCTCGTACGGGGTGGTGGGAGGTCGATGGCCTGCAGGATGAGCGACCAGTGAGCCTCGCTTTCCTTGGGATGCGAACGCTTGTGGTGATCACTCGAAACAATGGGAACACCATTTCCTCAGCGCTCGACTCACTCATTCTCCATGGTACTAGATGCACCCTTCTGGCAATTCCCGCGTCTCTCTAATTAAGCACGGTCCTGGATTGCCTATCTGAATGACTCTTAGCTCGGCGCTTTAGCGGGACACGGAGTGGCACGGCAAGCGGATGTGAAAGCAGCAGGGTGCTTGAATAAAGCAACACGGAAGACACAAACTAACGAGATTGGCTCAAGCTTCAAATGTGAATGACAGACAGGTCACCGGGCCGGGGTGGGAGTGACCGTCGACCTGCTCAACAATGCCTTGCGGGGCTGGAATAGAGGAGCCATGTCCTTGCAAGCCTTAGAACAGGAAAGCTATGCTAGCACCTGCAGTAGTTGACCTGCTGAACCACGTGCAGAGCAGTTGGTACTCCATGTGCTGACTTGACCAATTTACCCAGCGGTTGTCCCCGCTGCTTTGGACCCCGCAACCAATGTTCAATGAAGACTTACTAATTGCCACACGTATTCATTGACATGAGCACAGGACCGCGTCTCACTCCTGAGCAGCGCCAGCAAGCTATAGACGCGCTCCTAAACCAGCGGCGAAACAGAATCTCTGAAAGTGGCTCTGCATCAGATAAAGACGCACAAGCACGGCGCGAGCGTGTTCAGAAGCTCCTGCAGGAGCGTGCCTCTGCCAAACTGGCACAAGGTGCACTTCCAAAGCTGGGCTCTCAGCAAGCTGCTACCCTGCAGAAAAGTAATGGTTAGAGATGCTTTTCCGCAGGAGGCATACTCAGCAGACTCTCCTCAGCTCAAAGCAGGAATTTCGATGAGCTGCTATCACCAGGCAGCACTATCAGCCAAGCTTCAGATCGACGTGCACCTCCCAGCAGAGTCACGCCCCTGCTTGGACAGCAGCAGCAGCAGAGGATTCAGCCCTTGCCCATAAGAGAAGAGCACAGCGAAGGTTTATCTGTAGGCAGTCAGGAAGCCAGTGAGTCCTTCAGTGAAGAGCCCAATGCAGCGCCAGCAGCCAAACATGCAGCCCTCCTGGAGCTTGCCTCAGGCGGCCCAGTGGATGTGAGCACCCTGTGGGCTCGAGATGCCACTTCAGCAAGCAGCTCAAGCGGAGAAAGGGATAGCTTCATGTCCGAAGACTCACTGCTGGAAGGTGCGGCTGTGATGTATAGCAAGGAGGGTTCCTTGCCCTGAGAGTTGTCAAGCACCCCTGCAGCCGCCAGTCTCACATCCTGTGTCATATAGTTCAAGAGGTTGGAACATGGGGTTCACCTGTGATGTTGACATAAGCGCAATACACGCATGCACTGACACATGCATGGCACAACTGGCTAAGCTGTGGGCACTTGGATGCATTGTGGAACTTGATTCGTGCACCTTCTAAAAACCAAGCAGGGCAATACTCAGTGGTGGAATGCTGACGAAGCCACACATGCACCTCCTTGTTACAGATGCAGCGTCAGCATATGAGGAGCCGGGTGCAGATGCCCAGAAGCACAAGGAGCAGCAGCTTATGCAGCATTACATTCCATCCAGCCAACCATGCCAGCAGCAGGAATCAGCATACGTACCGTATGACATCAGGCAGAAACGGCAGCAGGTTAGCCTGGATGAACCAGATGACGAAGACTTCAGCATACCGAGCAGTCTCCAGTCTCAGGAGCATATGTCCTTAGGAGGCAGCAGGCAGCAGCAGCAGCGGGAGCTACATGAGCACAGGCAGCAGCAATTGCAACAACAGCGTGAGCAGCAGCAGCAGCAGGAAATTCAACACGAGCAGCGAATGCAGCAGCATGAGCAGCGGGAGCAGCAACTGCAACAGAAGCGCACACAGGGGCAGCAGCACCTGACGCAGCAGCACGAGCATCGGCAGCTGCAGCAGCATGAGCAGTGGCAGCAGACAGCGCAGCAAGGCTCTTCCCGTGGGTATGGTGTTGATGGGCAGGCTGAGCAGCAGCAGCACCAGCTAAGGAACTCAATCCCGAGCAGGCAGCTTCTGGAAGAGCAACTACGAGGGCCAGGCAGGTCGACAGCACAACGGCAGCAGCAGCAGCACAGAGGAGTAGGATGGGCTGTGCAGCAGGAGGAGGAGGAAGAGGAGGAGAGGTGGGAAGCAGAAAGGGGGTACATGCGTCAGGTCACTGCGCGGCAGGCGCAATTGAGGGAGCCAGAGCCCCAGGGGAATAAGGCTAGGTCTCTAGGTTCAGCCGTTGAACAACAGCGGCAGCAGCGGCATGTCCCGCAGCACCACCAGCAGCAGCAGCAGTGGGGCAGCGGGAACCAGAGGCAGGACATGGCGAAACCCAAACCCAGCAGTGGGAATCTGCAGCAGTCGTACAGAGGAAGAGCAAGCACAGGAGGCGGCTCCCGGAAACCCATGAATTGTGATGCTGTTGCTTCCGCACCTAGAAACATCAGCCGAGCTCAGGGGGCACAAGGTCAGCACAGTGATGCAGCAACAGCAGCAGTAATGCACAGGCCAATCCCAGCGCCTCGGGCCGGTAGTGACCAGGGGGAAACTGGTGCCCTGAGGCTGTCTACTTCTCCAAACCGCCACTCGCGTTCGGCGGCAGTGGAGCGGGCCCTGGCAGAGCAGATGCAGCGGGAGCAGCAGTGGCAGCCTGGTGGGGCTGGGAAGGGTCAACGGCAATGTTTGCCTGAGTCATATCCAGCCAACCGGGAGCAGCGTCTGGCTCAGCTTGCGCAGCCGAGGTCGCTGAAGAAAGAGAAGTATGAGCAGGTGTGGGTGAGGTTTGGAGTCAGGATGGTGGTCTTCCCCAGGTGCTTGGCGTGCCATTTATACACCCAATGCGCGAGCTGGACACGGAAACAGATTTGATTGGTTGGCATGTTACTTTTGCTACCTGATAGATCTTCAAGAAGATAGAGTAGAGTACAGATTGCAGGCCCAATCAGGGAGTGGTTTATTTGGGTTTATGATGTTTCATCTCACCATGCGCATTTAGGAGTAGCAGCAAAGGTCATACTCGCCAAGCATAAACAAGTAGTGCTGCTTTGGACTGTGTAAATTTTGACTGTGAAGGGAAGTACAAATATCACTGGCAGCTTAGGACCATATGCTGTCGTTGATAAAGTACCAACACACCCATGGTTTTGTGCACTCTCACTGTGAAAAGGGCATCTATGTACCCTTTCTACCTCCACATTGATTGAGAAGTCTCACACTGAAGGCTTTGATCAGCTTGACTATTGACCCATCAAAAGTGATAGAGCCATTTGCAGGGCAGCAATCCTTTCTGTACAGACTTACACCCAAATCGAGCTTGGTCCTGCTTGTGCCATCCCTTTTGCAGATAAAAGCAGCCCAAGAAGCTGACGATGCAAAAGAGTGCCGTTTCATCCCACAGACAGGCCGTGGACCCCAGCAGGAGCGCTATCCATCAGTGGCTGGGCTACCTGCAGGGGAGCGGCTGTACCTCACAGCTGCGGAG
Source organism: Pseudopediastrum boryanum (assembly GCA_963556185.1). NCBI lineage: Eukaryota > Viridiplantae > Chlorophyta > Chlorophyceae > Sphaeropleales > Hydrodictyaceae > Pseudopediastrum > Pseudopediastrum boryanum. The sequence goes on from OY744506.1 coordinate 7,978,508, forward strand.
CAGAAGCGGCGCAGGGAAGCCAAGGCAGCTGAGCTGGCGGCTGTGAAGGACAGCGACTGCACGTTTAAGCCCCAGATCAACCACCAGAGCACCGCCAAGCACTTGGAGGGCTGTGCATACCAGCCCATCCATGACCGCCTGGGGCAGCTGCTGCGCAATAGATCAGAGAGGCTGTCATACCTACGGTTGCAGGTGTGGGTGGTGGAATACATAGCTCCTGCATCTGTGCTGATTTCATTTGGTTCCCAAAGCCTTCCATGCGGTGAAGGTGGTGAATGCCACTTGTATCATGGCTGGGGAGAACACTGAGTGATTGCCTAGGAATAAGTCTTTCTCTTGCAGGCGTTGCATTCCTGCTTCCCACACGTCGTTGCTCAAGCGGGGGCCGCCAATGGGCTTGCACACCGGGCTATGCGAGCAGTGAGCAGTCGTGACAGTGATTGCACCTGCCAAGTTCTGCTTGCAGCCCTTAGATATGCTCCCTTGGCCCACATCGATGTTTCTTGTGGTTGCCCACACTTAGATGTTTGTTTGTTTGGATTGTTATGGTGTTGTGGATTCCAGCATACAGCACAGTCTTGAATCCGGAAAGGTTGAGGTTGTAGTAGCCACAGGAAGGAAAAAGGGTGTGAGCTGCAGGACTTAAACGCGCACAAGACATGAAGCTTGCATATACTCATATCCATAATGCTCCTCTACTTCGCCTAGGGTTTGCCTAGCATACCGTGTTAACTGCTCCTGACAGGGCAGGTGGTGAGGTATAAACAGCAGCGGTTCTTGCCTTGAGTTCATCGCTGCGTTCTGTGAACTGCTGTTCGTCAAGCAGCTTTATATTGATCTTCTGGCAGCTATGCTTACAGGCATCCTTCAGGGAGCTTAGATTTGCATGATAATGTGTGACCTCAACAGCATGCATCGGCAGCACTTCACCTTAGCTTTCTTTCTAGTCTCATATCTGCATCCACCATACATCTTAGGTATATCAAGCATGCTCTTGGACTCTGCAGTTGGTGTTGATGTGTGGGTTTTTGAAGCAGACGCCAAATCAAGCGGAGTCTAGACAGGTGCCACCAGCTTGGGCTGTTATCCTGTCTCAAAAGGGGCCCTGGTGCATCCAGACAGTATGACAGTACCTGACCTTTCAATAGACCTGCCCTGCTCAAAGTACTGGTCAACATTTGGAGAGCAAACGACAAATCCTTTTTTCCTGCTTGGTGTTTGCAGGTTGAAAAGGAGCAAGGCAGCGTGGCAACATACAGCCCTGCAATCAACCCAGTATCTGCGGAGTTAGCTGAGAAGCGACGGAAGCGATATGAAGAGCAGCAGCAGCAGCAGGTGTATGATCAAAGTCCGCCTCATCAGCTCCGGCGGTCAGCTTCACCTTGGCTGATGTCTAGAGACCAACATGGGTCCATTGGCGATCCAAATCACAGGCTGAGCATGGGTAGAGAGGGCGGGCTGAAGCGTGCAATGTAAGTGTGGCTGGCTGGCAGCAGCAGGAGCAACCTCAAACCCGAGCTGTGGCAACGCAGATGGTGCATGTTGGCCCTTGAGGGCAGCTCTAGCACCATTGAGTTGCTTGGGCTGGTCTTCATGACAGAGTGGTGCCAGTGCCTTGCCTTCTTTGCCCTTGGTCTGGAGACAAATGATGGAGGTACCAGACCACTGCTGTTTACTGTTCTGCATTGCAATTTCTGGCCGTGGGCACCTGCCATACATCCATTGAAGATAACCTTGATTGCCCGACCCGAGCAGCATAACAGCACACAGCACCCGTGAGAGGATTGCATATTGTTGATAGGAGCATGGCAGTTCAGTCCAAGGTGGATATCGCTAGCAAGCCTTTGCAGCCCGTGAACTGCTGCCGCGCGTCCATGGCACGTTCTTGTCGTGACTGCTATTGTTGTTACATTTTGTGCTATGCCATAGCAAAAAGTGCCATAGGGCCCGCACCTCAAGCTTTTACAAACACAGCAAGGTGGAACATTAACTGCTCTTATGTGAATTGCTATCTGCACATAGGACTGTTTTTTTGGCTCATGCTGCCAACTATAATGTAAGCTGCCAGGTGGCAGTTAGAGTTTGGCAAGAGGGTCAACTGCATCTGTTTCCTGGAACTAGTAGGCAGCTCTTTGGACGAGGCTGCACCACTATGTGGCCTTCCTCTTGACCCAACCCCTCAACCTTCTGTATCTTTGCTTTTGAGCACGCTTTTGAAGTCTGCTTGGCTGCTCAACCATGCATGCAGGTCCGAAGCAGACAATGCACAGCGCTGCAGCTTCTCTCCTGCCATCAACCCCACGAGCAAAGTGCTACTGGAACAAAGCAGAGAGATCCCCTCGGACTTTCTGGAGCGGCAGGCATATTATGATAGCAGAACAAGAGAGAAGAAGCAGCTGCTGCAGCTGGCAATTGAAGACCAGGAGTGCAGGTTCTCGCCAACTTATCAAAGTACGGATTCTGCTCTGCTTGCTTCCAGGTACGCTGAAGGGATGAGGTAAATCAGTCCAATTGAGGCAGAGGTAGACAATGCAGGGTATGCACGACCAGTTGCGAACCACAGTTGTTTTGTGTCGCTCCTCTTGGCATCTGTTATGATGAGGGTAGAAGCTTTGCAGACCAGTGCACAGCTTTGCAGTGCGCAGCGTCCGTGACCCGACTCCAATCAGTATGCTTACTTGCGGAGAGTTAAGGACCAAGACTATTATGGCAACCATTTGCATCCTGTCGTGTTTCCATATGAAGGGAAATGTGCTGTTGTCTGCAAGTGACCAGCAGCATGCAGAGTAGTCACTACCCTGCTTTCCATGCAGACACTCGTGGCATTACCAACATTATCCGAAACACCAAGCCACTTGCACTACCCAGGAGCTTGCTCGTGTGCGTGCCATTGCATGTCAGGTTGTCCCTTTTGCATGCCTGATACATGCTCTTCTTTCAGCTGTTATGAGTTATTGTTTCCCTTGTTTGTTCCCAGTTCTTCACGTCTTCATATCTTCAGCTCTCTCTTCTTTCATACCTCTCAGGCACAGTGACATGCTAGAGGAGACGTACTTAGAGCGCATTGAGCGCTTGGCTTACAAGGACCAGCAAAAAGTCTCATCCACCAGGCAGGCACTCGCACAGACCCTGTACTCAGAGTGCACATTTAAGCCCGACATCAACCTTAGAAGCAAACGGATAGCCAAGGTGGGTATTCCTATTGCTGGATGTTCAGTTCCTTACTAGAATGGCTCCCATTGTCTTGTTTTGCGCCTTCGAGCTCAGCCCTTGTGCAAATTCTGGGCCTCATCTTCCTTTGCTGGATATGGGCAGACTGTTTGAATGCGGCAAAGTTCAGAGATGGTGACAGGGCAGCTTGACCAGATTGCATGATCGCGCGGCAATGTACGAAGGATGGCAACCTGCAGATAAGGGTCCTTCTGGACATGGACACCCTGGCTGTATCAGGCAGATGCCATGCAAGGTTTATTCATAACGGTCATGGTCGTTGAATTTCTACCAGCCATCGCAAATCATGCAACCAGTACTGCAGGAGGCATATGTCATGCTTCTATTTCCCTTGCAGCCCACCCCACTTCAAGAGCTGCATGAGAACAGACAAGGTGCCCAGCGTCGAGCAGCCATTGCAGCTGAGGTGGAGATGGAGCGAGATGAGGAGTGTACCTTCAGGCCAGATACAAGCAAGCATGCCAGCAGTAGGCCTGGGGCTCCATATGCAAGGCTCAGCTTATCAGGGGAGGTGAGCAAAGTGCTTGGTTGGATGGCAGTGCTGCGGAGCGTTTTGGGGGGAGAAGGAGGCCGTAAATTGGGTGCTAGAGGAGTACTACTGCTTTAGGCTGTATCTGCCTCCTGCTCCTCTTAAATGCTGCTAGCTAGCGGAGGATTGCTAGGCACAGTGCATCATGTAATGTGCCCAACACTCTCCTCCCCAGCATGTGCATAGGCTACAGAGAGGCCTACTGCCTCTCTGGTTGAAGGCACGTTACTTGCTCAGACAGCCACTCGCGGGCAGAGGGCAAACAGCTGTGAGACCAACTCCCTTCAGAAAGGTGTCCACAATTCCTTCAGGTGAAAGGACGCAGAGTGGAAAAGAAAGCCTCCATCCCCCATTCCCCCTTTTCAGGTATAAAGTTCTGTCCTAACCAATAAACCCAACATTGCACCCAGACCCTCCTCCCTTGGATGTTAAGCTTAATTCCTGCAATGAAATGTCACTATCTGTTCAATTTGCAATTCTAAAGATGTAAGCTTTGCCCCCTTTTTCCCCCTTCGCCATCCATATGCTTGTGGGGCCACTCATCCTGGTGGTTGCTGGCTGGATGCATTTATTTGAGTCACATGCTTGTTATTGCATTTCATGATATACCATAGCAAAGAGCGCCATAGGCCCCGCAAATAAAGTCACATGCTATGAGGAGATAGCTCCACTAATGGTCTTCCCATGCCAGATGTCAACCCTGCTGGTATTGTTTCTGCCCCCTCACTCAAGAGTGGTCCAGTGGGAGTCTGAGCACATCGTATTAATGCAGTCGATTGTGAACTGGCTTTGCCATTGCCTGCTGCAGGAGACTGAGGAGCTGTTGGAACGGTTGCATAATTACAAGTCTGATTATGCCCGCAAGGCTCTTGCGGCAAGCAACTTAGCGCAGTATGATGAATTGAAAGAGTGCACCTTCACGCCCGTAATCAACCAGAGTGCCCCAAAACATACGGTGCGTTGCAGAGAGGTGCCCATGAAGCATTTGTAGGGTGCGAAACAATGGTCAATTTTTGCCATCTTACGGATCAATGCTATACATTTTCATAATGACATGCCATTGTGTCGAGCCAGCAAATGTTTGCTGCCGGCAAGGGGGTTGACTTCTCATGCAGGACCTATGAAGTAGGTGATCATCCATACTGTCAGCGCATGACGTCCAGCCAATCGATGTGGTGCTGATGGGGAGGATGTACACAACAACTGCAGTGTGGCAAATGATTGCTCAGCAGCTTCTATCAAATGATTTCTCTCTCTGTTCTGGTTGCTGTTACAGGACAAAGTCTGTGTGCGTGGTCTGAGCAGATTCATGGAGCTGAAAGCCATGGCTAAACAGCGGGAGGCAGAAGCAGCACTTAGAGCAGCAAAGGTTTTCCACGAGCGCCCAAAGGCTCCTACCCAGCCCTTCACGGTGCCGCAGCCATTCAATCTGACCTGCAAGTCGGGTTCTTGTTCTTCTTCAGATGAAAAGCCAGATGGTTGCGCAGGAATTATTCGTGGCAGGAAAACAGCAGCAGAGTCAAATGCAGCTGTCCAGGCAGAATGCACCTTCCAGCCAGCTACACGCGCTAAAGCGACCACAAAACTGATCGCAAGGATCCTGGCAGAGGATGTAAGCTAACCTGCCCTGGATGCCGGTGAGAGCGCTGTATTGGGCATTAGATGTTGATGTGCTTGTGCAGAGGCCGGCGATAGGGCCGCCGCTGCCAAGGCCAGGGGGCAGCTATATGGGGTGCAGGGGTTCGGTTCATTTCTCCCACAGAGCGCATCGGGGGGGGGGGGGGGGGGGGGGCGCCTGTTGAGCGTCTGTGTTCAATTGTTGCTACCGTCGTCGAGTTAAGCAATACACTGGAGTAGAGTAGGGTCGGCAGGAACGAGTAAATGCAAGAGCTAAACCAAGGCGACAGAGAATCGTCGTACCTGAATGGCCTTGCCCGAAAGTGGCCAAGGTACCACGTAATCGCAAGTTGAAAGCAGCCCAGGAGCTCTACGGAATAACTTTGCCGGCATACTGAACACAGAGCTCAGTGCTAAGCGAATGAGACAGGAGTGGAGGAGCAAGAACCACCTCGGGCAGAGCCCTCGGACAGAGCCCTGGGACCAAATCATTTCTCGCCCTCGGCATCTTCATTTCAAGCGTAGACTTGCAATCCGAGCTCTAAAGCTGTGACCGATTGCCCACATGCGCTTCGGTTACCCGCGTCAGAACAAATACTCAATACCGACAGCTATCAGGCAAGGGAAGCCCGATCAGCATTTCTAAACAGGGCCCCTGACAAATATTGCGTGCTTGCTTGTTAAGCCGTTCAGGCATGCTGTACCATGTTGCATGTGTGCAATGATCACCAGAAACACGCAGCTCAGACTGGTGCTTGCTGTCCCGAACTTGGCTGCAACTGTTGGTCGCCTGATTGCCTTGATTGCTCTAAGACAGAGCTAGCGTCAGAGGTAAACAGGGAGGATTGTGCAACGCCGGGCACGCACGAGCGTCCTGTTCGATGAAAGCTAAGCCACGTGTTCCGCTTCTGGCTTGCCACAGGTCTCCAGCAGCAGGAGCAGCGGCAGTTTCGCCCTCCAGGAAGAAGACAGTCCATGTTCCATCTTTGACTCTCGTAGGCAACCTCCCGTAGGTTCGGCTTGCATCCGTGGTCATTTTACTGACTGCTGGTTGTGGCGCGCATCGCAGATTCAGCCACTCCCTCGAGTCAACCATGGACCTCATGCTCACCTTCTACCGCACCAGATGAAGATGACATGTACATGCAGCAACTGCGCTGCAAACAGGTGAACGTCGTATTGCGATCTCATAGATGTTGTTTCCTTGAGTTCTAGGGATAGTGTTAATCGCGATTTCTTGCCGTCGGTCATGGCGGGCAATGTAAATAGAAGTTGCTTGTTCTGCTTAAAGGGACTAAAAGCTAAGAGATTGGATGTCGGACTTGCGCAATTATTATCTGGAAGGAGCGCCACCCGTTAAGCCCCTGCTTGTTTGCCGCCTGGTGGCTGGCGTGGCCTGGCCTAACGCATGTTCCTCAGCAAAGATTTAGTGTTTTCGAACAGCCCATATTTGCACGGGTGCTTCAATCCTGCCCCATTTTGCTGCTGCAGGAAACATATCGGCTGGTGTCGCGGCCCATGCAACAGCTTGTCGGCCAGCAGTGGCGCAACTACGCAGTAGTCCGGGCCCGGGTCATTGACAGCTTGACAGCAGTTGGCTTCAACCTTGGTCTTACGACAGACGCTTTGTTCCTGGCAGTCGCCTGCTTTGACCGCTGCAGTTGTAGCGGCACATGTTGCAAGGGAGATGGCTCCTGCTGCTTAGCGCCTGAGCTCCTGCACCCAGACCAGGTCTACCTTGTGGGGCTGGCTTGCCTGTGGGCAGCTGTCAAGTATGAGGATGGCTCAGCCCCTACGGCCCAGCAGCTTGTGATATCTTCAGCCATGGGCTTCAGCACGCAGCAGCTAGTGGCCATGGAGGAGCGTGTCCTGCGCCAACTGAGGTACAGCTTTTCCACACCAACTGCCAAGACCTTCTTGCGCGTCATCATGAAGAACCACAGCTCCATCGCGCCTGTGCCCCCAGTACTGTACCACATGGCCTCCTACCTCACGGAGATCAGCCTGATGGAATACAGCCTGACCACCAGCAGCCCAAGCAGGGTCGCAGCAGCAGCCTACAGCTTTGCGCATGCTCTGCTCAACGCACCTTTGCCAGCTTCAGCATTGCCTGCTCTGGTTGGACATTCTGTCCAGGAAGTCAGGAGCGAGATGACGTGGCTGTGCATGTTGCACGCCACACTTACCAAGGCAGCCATGGAGGGCAACCCCTACAACACCACTCGCAAGTACCTCCGCCCCGAGTTTGGCCAGGTGGCTCGCGTGCCAGCCGTGAGAACGGCTTGAGCCTCTCCTGCAGACCTATTGGACAGCATGCCGTCATGCTGCTGTCGCCACGGCTGCATGTTGTTCCAGTTGCAAGGAAAGATGGCTCCAGGCTGTGAGGCCGGGGTTACACTTGTGGGGGCAAGGCAGGTTTACAGTGCCTAGACTCTAGCTGCAGACACAAGGGTGCCCTGGAGGAGGCATTGGGGCTTGGGCTGCAATGTTTTGGCGAGTTTAACAGAGGCTAACAGCTATAGACAGTCCCTATATCAGCCTTGACATCTAAGTGCCAGCTGTGCGTCTGCGTCTTGTTTCTGGAAAAGCACCTGGATGTAGAAACTGCCCCCTACTGGCCGTCTTAGTAGATGGCATGTTGCAGTGCTTAGTCTGCGTAAAAACGATAAGCTAGATGCTTTTCAAGTATGGCTCCGGTGGTATTACTATTTTGCAACAGAACTTGTAAATCGCCTACAAAGCATTTTGTAGCAGGGTTGGAAAGCCTGATTAGGTATCGGCAGATCCAGTTGGGTGTATTTGTATGGCAGCCTCTGCACTTAAAGTCTAATAACTAACAGTGTCTCACTGGGGGTAAAAAAGTCAGGCCATAGCTAGAGTGGCTTCTTACCATGTCTGGCATATGCATGCTTGTTGTGGCAGGTGTGGTGGCTGCCTTTCCAGTGACATAAACATACATAGGCAGAGTGCCAGTCCTTGCAGGTCTTCTGGCTTTTGAAAGACAGGGATTATATTAGCATCCCTTGGGTGCAGTGCAGTAACCTCCACATGGTATGTTTGGCATGTCGTATTCATGGTTGTCCATCACCTCCAGCCTGTTTGGCATTGGTCCAATTTATCAGACAGCAGGGGCCTAGTCTTGCCTGCTCACTTTGGGGCCCTATCCACATAGCCGTCTTCAATATCCCTCAACAGGCAGAGACTAGCGTCCCAATGGTGTTCCTAGCCATGCTTTTCCTGCATGTGGCTTTGTTTCTCATGCATGGGTTGGGGTTGAGTGCCACGTGTAGGCACCTGCAAGGAGGGGAGCTGCTTGTTTCCTGGGCATCCTTTGGCCGGCCTGTGTGGAACTCTGCTGCTTCCAAGATCACATCAGCTACTCACTATTTTAAGTACGCTCCATATTGTGGCTGTTGTGAGTAGGTGTGGCTCCGGCATGCAGATACACCAAGACTTATGGGTGGTTTATGTGGGGTGCTATGGCCTCCACACTGGTAGCTGTGTTGTGGCTCTTTTCAATCAAGGGTTGTGTACTGTGAGTAGGGGGTTCCAAGGCGGTCTGTCAGTGACTCCTGAGGTAGAGTTGTGGCAGCATAGGCCAAGTATCAACGTCAAAGGCACGGCTGTTCCTTGCTGCACACAGATGTAACCTGCTATGTCACCATCTTGTAGTGCACAGCAAGTCCAGCTTGTGTCTTTACAAAAATTGTGGGGCTGGTACGGTGGCATCCAAAGCTTGCATGGGTGCTATGGCCGGTTGTATTGGCTTCAGAAGGATTGCAGGTTCCTATGTTGATAAGGGTACACTCTCATGTCCACAGCATGACAAAGGAGCATCTTGACTAGGAGCTTTGGGACTCTACAAACTCCATCAGATTGTTGTGCCTGGCGTGTATTTGGGGTTGTACACACTTGTGTTCTGAGGGCCAGCTTGCAATTTAGCTTCCCCTTATTTGGGCTTTGCACCATCTAGTAGATAAGCTGAGGGATCCATGCAATCCACTTGTGTGCATCCTTGTTATGTTTCAAGGTGTGTGTGATTGCCATTGGTGATATTGTTGGCACGCCATGGAAGGTCGGGCCTGGTTGTGTTTCCTATGTGTTGTATTGCAAGTTCTTCCGGCCGTTGTTGCACTCGGTAAGTGGGACTTTGTATCCTGTGATGTTTTGGTCCTCTTATGAAATCTGTGTGCTGCAATCTTTCTTGTTTTCTCTTTTCCTCACCTCTGCTGTTGAGGTGTGCTTATGCAAGGCTGGTCATGTTGCTTCTACCTGCATTTCTGCCTTCAGGCTGTTTGGACAGCAAGCATGGTTAGACAACTTGCATGAGTCTGCTGACAAGCAAAGGCACTCCTCCTGTTGGTTGCTGTGCTGTCATCCAAGCTTTGTTCAGGTATGACATAAGAGTGCCACGTCCACTCATAAAGGTGCCAACAGGCTGCTTAGGCATTTGTTAAAGCTATTCTGGGTCATGGCAGAGGGCTCTACCCAGATCGTTGTGTCTTGCTATGGCTTAAGGGCTTTGTTTGATGCCGTCCAACAATGCTGCTTCATAGTAGTTGTCTCATCTCTGGGATAAGTGAAAACAGGGAATCTGTCTAGCAAGCGGCTTTGGGTATCCAGGACTATACAACATATGCAAACACTGCTTCCTTTAACTTTAGGCTGGTGTGCATTGTGTTTCTGCGTGGGAGGGCATTGCCAGTAAGGCACATGTCATTTATTGGGATCACCATGGGGGAGCTAAGGCTGCACTGCAGTGAGGCTGATTGTAGTTTTACCCTCACATGCTGTGGGATGGGCATTTTACCTGGTTGGCCACTGCTGACGTGTCCCAAGCCGCTCAGCAGGTGCCTTCTACTCTTGGGCGTATTGCTCATGAGCCTGCTCCAGGCATTTCAAAGTCGGCTGCACATGTATCTGGGGCAGTGCGTATTTATTCACCTCTACTGCACAAATGATAAAGAGCGAACCTTTTACATCTTCACATCTTCAGGTGCCTACGGTCACCTTTGCAAGCGGCTGTCCTTTCAAGCGAGGATGTTGCTGTGCATATCTTATAGTAAGCAGTAGCTGGTGCAGAGATGGTATGTTGGTATCAATCAATGATAGGTGTATGCATTACTGACCAAAGGCCCTTCATTACTGCAATTGGCCCTTCTTCCTTAGGCCTATTGTAGTTAATCCTGCAAGTCCTTGCAAGTTCTTGAGGGCACTGCTGCCCAGTATCAGGCACCAGTGGTGTATGTGAAACATGGGGTACTGTGGGTGCCTGGAGATGGCTGGTGCTGCTTTGCCCCATGTGCATTGTACTGGTGGGGTTGGAGGTTCCTTCATATGACAGACTGTGTGCTTATATAGCAGCATACTTGCTTTATATGCAATAATCCTTACAATGTACTTTGGTAACAGGCACCGTAGGTGGTGCGCTGGGATGCTAGTCAAGTGGACCTCCCTAGTGCTGCTTGGCTGACTGATGTCCATGGGGATGTGAGCGAAGCATGCGTAACCTGAGTGGCAGTCCATCAGTCAGAACCCGGGTGATCTTGACAGCAGATAGTGTATGGCCAGTGTGCCACCAGCATCCCTTCCCTGCCATCGTTGGGTATGTTGAAGCGTACATGTTTGGTTGGGTGGTCCTTTGCGTCCTTCGTCAGTCTTCATGAGAGACGCGGACGGAGTCACCTGTGCCTGTGCGCAGAGTCGCCTGCTCACCTGTTAGCAGCTTGTGACTAGCGGGGGGGTCCAGATATCAAGGATTCACGCAGCTTTGGTTCTAACCGGGGTCGGTAGAAGAGAGGAGCATGAAGCTTCCTCTTGTCCGCTCCTCTTGCTCATGAATATTTAAAGCATACACACCATTCACATAAAAGGGGTATGAATGAAGGCATACACTGCAGAGCATCTGTGGCCATGCAACCAGACAAGCTCTTTGAAGTGCTTGTCGTGTGGTACAAAATTCAGATTCTCTGAGTGGCCCCATCATTTTTTGGAGGGGGCAGGGGCCAGAGACTTGAAGAAGTTACTGGTGGGTGGGATAAACATCTGAGGGGCGTTCAGGTGAAGGGGCAGGGGCGTTCTTAGGGTGAGATGATTTGCAGGTCACTGGGTGGCTCTGAAGTAGCAGGGAATATCCTAAGGTGAGGTGTTAAGCAGGTCAATGGGTGGGCGTGTGGTATGGGCTGGCAGTTTGCGGCGTATCTGCCAGGCCTGTCTCTTGTCTGAGGATCGACCGTTAGCATACATGGCGTGCTAACTGACACATGCAGTTCTATGGGTCCGAGCAGGAGATATGGTGTGCTATGTTGAAGACAGTTATCTTGCTTTACTCACAGATTGTCCAGTTTCTGTTGAATGCACTTGAGAACTGGTCCACATCCCAAGAAGACATTGCGGTCGGAATGCAGAGTGGGCCAAGGAACGAGGCACAGCGATTGTGCGGTTAACAGTTGAGGGCCTCTCTTTAAGCGGGGGTTTCTTGGCCAGTGTTGTTGTTGGCATCCTTTGCATTAGACAGCGCTGGTGTTATGGATGAGAGAAAAGACGTTACTCGTATTGGTCCGTTTGGAGGTAAGCTCGTGAGGCTTATGCACGTTGTTGTTCGCTTTACCATTGTCAGACCCATGCCTGAGGGGTGTGATGCACGCTTAAAGTGTTCAGAGGGAATGGAGCCCCGCTGTGGTGGTGATAGGTGCCAGGCCCTGTCCGGTGAGAAACCCAGTTCTCACACAAAGGTAGATGACACTGGTTTTCTAGAGTTTGGTGTTTCACGGTGTAGAGGCACATTATCCGCATGGACAATAGGATGGGCTACAGCAGTGCCATGTTTGACCTTTTTGCTTGGCAGGGGTGCATGTGTGCAAGTTTGCATGCTTGCAATAGGTATATAATCAGAGAAACCTTGCAAGGCCAAGTATGTGCACAACTGGAAGGGTGGCCATTAGGATGGCCCAGGTACACCGGGCAACATGCCTCTTTTTTGTGCCCACTGGCGCTCCGCTTTGACGGGGGCGTTCAAGTGAAGGTAATCTGGTGGTTATCAATAGGGCCTATTGCACTTTTTCATGGAATACTCTTATGTCTTAGGCCCGCATGTGACCTGTGTGCATGTGTTTCCGCTGGCTGCTGTCTTGGGGCCAGCTGGGATGCTTCTACGACAGCATTTCTCTCTCTCCATGCCTTCGTGCCTTGCTGAGACCATCCCTTGCCGGTGTTTGCTGATAAGTTTCATGAGTATCCTTTTTGAAGCATTTGAGGCTTTTTTGCTGTCTCGCTATTGTGCCATCGTTGACATATTGGTGGTGGTTGAGAGCCCAGCACTGCTTGCTTGGATGAACCTGTGCCTATTTACTGCGGAATGCATCGCAACCTCTTTGTAGCAGGAAGGGAATGGGCGGTGTGCATGAATGGGCTGACATATGCAGACCACCTTGTAGTGCTTCGTACACGCCTTAGCAGGACCTCCTTGGCTAGTGTTGACCGTGACCATTTGTGAGACCTGTTTGCTTCTTGGGTAGCAGGGGAGTGTAAGGGAAGGGTTGTGCTGAGACTTTGTATAGGAGTGTGGCCCTGATGACCAACATGCAGGCATGTATTGCATACAGATGCGTTGCAGTCCCGTGCTGTAATGGTGCTAAACCCCTTTACTGCATGTGAGTGACTTTGTAGATTATAATGGACATGCCTGCAGTAATACTGTCTTTTGCAGCCCAATGCTTTGCGAACAATTCCAAGACACTGGATTGGATGTAGTTCTCTGCTGCTTGGGGACGGATAGCTTGTTGCGCTGGCAGGGCGTTGTCTGCTCGTTTTTGGAGCATTTTGGAATGCGGTGCTTTATTGGCTTGCTGTCATGGTGGCTTGTGGAGTGCTGCCATATCACTTTGCAGTAGTACGCACATGCAAGACAGTTTAGCTAGGGTACAAGTGGACTGAGCCAGCAGCGTGTGATATGGGATGTTGAGACTTTTCATGAGGTTCAAAAGATGGTGGATTTAGGGCGGCTTATCCCTTCGGCTAGAGATGCTCACAGCCCACTCTTTTATGTGTAGTGCTTTGCTGCTGATGGCAAACACCATACCCATGTAGCTGGGTCCCAGAAGTACTGTGGTAAGGCCGAGGCAAACCTTGAATGCATGTTTGGCATTGTGGCGGTAAGTTTTTACTCTTGTTGTGCTAGAGATATCAGCCATTGGACATCTGTCACAAGCAGAATATTAATGAGGGGCTGCAATGAGATGTTCAAGCCCAAGCCAGCTGGCGTCAGTTTGCATGAAGCTTTTGGAGAGTGTAAGTGGGTGTGGTTTAGGGGGCACGTCATTTACGATCAGCTGGCATGGAGTGAAAGACGTCCGGTTTGCATGCTCCTGTCCGGCAAGCTTTCATCTGTTGCTTGTGCCAGGCTTGTGTTCTTGTGATGAAGTACTTCACCGGTGTTCATGGTCATTCCTGCACATGGTTGCGCTGCAGGTGGAATAAGATGTGCGGGCTATGTGTGTGCACATTGCCGCGAAGGGTCATCTGTTAAGTGCTGAGAGGTACCTATATAACATGTGTGTTGTCGCCTGTGGTTGTGTGTAATCCAGCAAATCTTTAATGTCGCATACAGTTGGGCACCAAACTGCACTGTTTATCATGGGCTCTGCTACTCGGCTTCAGATAGTTTGTGCTATTTGGCAGTTGCATCAGTTGGAGTTTGGCTGTAAAGCCGTGTTCAGACCTGCCGGCCCGAGTTGGTCGAAGATACATATTCCCAGGATGTTGCTTTTACGGTAGCTTTTGCTTGATACAGAGAGGTGGTGCAGGATATGCAGGTTTGCATGCTATGTGTTGTCATTACGGTGCAGCAACTCTTAAGGAAGAATGTGGGTGTGCTTGTTCTGGTTTGACAGAGGTGCTGCAACAGCTGGTATCATACAAGCAGATGGGTTATGTAGCATCTGTTGCAGTGTTTCATGCTTTGGGGTCATAGTATGGCCCGCAAACTCCAGCTTTGCAGATTGTCCTGGGTAAAATAAGGCTTGAGCTTGTCTTGTGTAGAAAAAATCCTGCAAATGTTTTCATATGCAGCAAATGTGAGGCTCATTGTTGGGGCGCACATGTTTGCTTCGGTGCTCCTTTGCGTCCTTCCTCAGTGAGAGCTTCAGCCAAACCCCCGTGAAATGCTGTTGGCGATGAAGCATTGGCTGTCTTTGGAGTCCTTTTTCTCATGCACGTTGTTGTTCGCTTTTGCTTTACCATTTTCGCTTTTGCTTTACCATGCCTGAGGGGTATGATGCACGCCATCCATTCCTTCTGGTGTTCAGAAGGAATGGATAGATGCCCCAAAATTGTATTTTGGTCTTGCGTCCCATTGTGAAATGATTGGATCCTTTCCCTGGCGCGCTTACATATGGTCCTCCTGGCTGCCAGTCTGCATGGATGTATAAGCTCCACCGATTGCAATGAGAGAGGGAAAGGAGGAAGTTTTGCAAGGTTGCTCTGTGCGGTTGCAGGAAGGGTGCCTGGGTGCCTTTTGGCAGCGTACTTTGTGCATGATGGGGTCGACCAACCGCCCCTCCAGTATGTTTTGCAGGCATGAAGCTTTTAGCAGGCACAAGACATCTGGGACAATAACGCACTTTGGCAGTGGCCGCCATGTGTCCATCGGCATGTGAATTACAAGGATGCCAGATCAGCGCAGATGCGCTT
>OY744506.1:7993774-8033731 GCA_963556185.1 Pseudopediastrum boryanum
GTATCGAGTTGGCCAAACCTGTCTGCAAGCTCTTGCAATCCTGACAGTTGCTGCCTTCCCATTAGTGTCTTTCTGTGCTTTCTGCTTTCTGATGCTGCTGTTCTGCAACTGTCACCAGACATGTTATTATGGCATTGGCATGGCGTTGTTGTCAGTGTTGTTTGATGGAAGGCTGACAGCATCTTGCTTTACTCGCGTCATACCAGATTGTCTGGTAAATGAGCTGTTGCTGCGTTACTCCCATCCTTGAGTAGTTCAGTTTTGACATGCTTTTGTTTGTTTGGGATGCTTTTAAGTGGCTGCAAAGCAGATTGGGGCGCTGTGTATCTATGTGTAGATCTAAGCTGTATCTATGTGATTAGGTTGGGCTGGTGGCAGCTCATGTGAGTCCCTGGGGCATGCAGTTTGAGTGAAGTCCATTGGAGCCTACGTTAGCTCCTTGTAAGTATGTGGGTGGCGCTATCCCCACCGTTGGCGCACACTTCAAGCAATGACGTCCTCTGTTATCCTGCTTGGCTTGATGTTGTCTGGGTCAACTGGTCAGGGTATGGAAAGTCAAACTGGGCTGGATTGACGTACATTGGCTAGCAGGGGAGGGCTGGTGTGAATCTTACATTGGCAAATCCATCGGCACACGTGCTGGTGGCAGCCAGTGTGGCGAGCGGACTTTGGAAAGTAACTTTGAATATGCCATTGGAGCCTGAGTTGGCTCCTTGTGGGTGGCGCTGTCCCCATCAGCGTCCTACTCTAATGCGGGGGCCATTTGGTATTCTGTATACCTTGCTTGTTGATGAGACAGGGTTGGAACCAAGTGCCCCCAACAAAGCGGTGGCGGGGTGTCGGTGCAGGGTAGCACCACCCGCAAGGAGCCAATTGTACGTTCCAATGGGTTGACCTGACATTGATTGGCTGGCATGGGATTAGCTATTTGGATCTGTTTGATTTGGACCTTGTGATTTGTCTGCGGACGTTGCAGTCTTCTAGCTGGATACATCCTTGGGTATCCCTACTGGTTGGTGGTGTGATATCCATTGTTTTTGTGTCCATCCAATTTAAGGGTGTGTTTGGTCAGTCGGACCTAGCAGCCTGTTTTTGGTTGCCACAATCAATCAATCAATCAAAACGCAAGACCAGCAATGCCAATGGCCAAACAAACCTAGGCCACAAACACAAGGCTCCTGATCACAATCACGAAGCCACACAACCGATGGTGGATTTGCCACACACAAGCTGAGGCTAGATGCAACGGCGTGCACACCAAGGGGAAACAAACACCACCACTAAAACCCAAAACCTGCTCCACTTCCATCACACATGGGTGGCGGGGAGGCAGCAGGATCAAGCACCACCCTAGTAGGGGCTGGAGGTGGCTCCCACCACCTAGGTACTGGTGAACCACCATCCTCCCAGCCACTGAAAGGCACCACATAGCGCTCCACATGCTTATCAATAGCTTGCTTAGTGCGCCTTCTACACCTCACTAACCGTTGGCTTTCCCAAGGGTGCGTAAGATCCCACAACCTCTTCCTCCAAGCACTCTTAATCTGACATGAAGCCTCCCAGCTCCCCTCATCTTGACCAAGCACCTTCAGATCAGCACACACGCATTTCTCCCAGGTATGGCGAGGCCTACCCACTGGCCTCGTCATGTCACCATGTAATGAAGAGAACAACGCAATATGCGGCAACCTGCCCTCCTCCATGCGGCCCACATGCCCCAGCCACCTCAGCCTATTTGCTGTGATGTATGCTGACAAGGTGGCTACCCCACATGATTTCCTGATATGCTCATTGGTGTGCCGATCTGACAGCCTGACCCCCAGGATGCTCCTAAGGCAGCTAGAGTGCACCCGCTCAAGCTTTTGCGATTGCACTTTGGTCAGGGACCAACACTCACTCCCGAACAGCAGAATTGGCAACACATATGCCTTGTAACACTTCACCTTCGTAGCCAATGACAGATGCTTGGTACCCCACATCTTTTCAAACTGCTTAAACCTCCCCACAGCCTTACCCCTCCTGAGATTCAACTCCACATCCAACCTGCCATCAGTCACAAGCACACTTCCCAAGTACTTGAACTGTGACACCTCTTTTACCACACCCTCACTGATAACCACCTCTGGTCCTTGCTGCACTGGCACATCCCCCTCCTTCCAATCCTTGTCAATGGACAGGATCTCAGTCTTGCTTGCATTGATGCGCAACCCAAGACTAGCAGCAACCTTGTCCATCACCTGCAGCATGACCACCAACTCCTCCCTGCTGGGACTTAGCAACACCATATCATCTGCATACAGCAGAACAGACAACAGCTCCACACACCCACCACTACCACACCCATCACGCTCAAGTTTCCCATCTGCATGATAGGCTAGCTTCACCCCACATCCCTCCGGCATCTGAGCCATTGCCTGCCGAACCACAAAGTCCATGTAGATGTTGAACAGCAAGGGAGCAATGACACATCCCTGCCGCACCCCGCCATGCACATCAAACCACTCAGACACCACACCACCCATCCTAACAGCAGCCTGTGTGCCAGTATGCAAGTCCATCAGCAACTCTATCAGCTTTGTGTGTACCCCGTACACATGCAGGATGCGCCATAGCGTGTCTCGCGGTACAGAATCATATGCCTTACGCAAATCCACAAAAGCCATGAAGAGAGGCTGATCGAATGCTACAGACTTAGAGATGACCTGGCGTATGGTGAACAGAGCATCAGTGAGGCCCCTCCCCTTCCTAAAAGCAGACTGGTTATCAAGCAGTTGTGCATCGATATGAGAACTGATCTTAGCCAAAATGACCAAGACATACACCTTCCCCGGTATACTTAGCAAGCTTATCCCCCTATAGCTATCTCTCACTTTGCGCTCTCCTTTGCCTTTATACAGTGCCACCAACAGTGCACGTTTCCACTCCACTGGCGCTTTCCCTGACTCCCACACCGCCACAATGACCCTGTGCAACCATTTCAGCATGGTCCCACTGAGCTTTAGCATAGGCGCTGCGATACCATCAACCCCAGGAGCTGCCCCATTACGACAGGCAAAGACAGCTTCTTCAACCTCCTGCACAGTAGGTGGCTGAGCTGCTGCTTCACTCTGCTGGTTTGCACCTTGCCCTGCCTCCATCTTCTGCACTAACTCCTCAATGGTCTGCTGCATTTGCTGGTCGAGCTTGGCAGGGCAGTTGAGGACATCAGCAAAGTGCTCAGCAAAGCACTTCACCACCTCCTCCCTGCTTTGGAACAGCTGCTTGCCATCAGCACCCCCTAGCACAGCTGTAGGAGCAGCAGAGCTACTGCCCTGCTGCTCCTTGAAGATCCGCTGGACATGCTTGTGGAACACGGCTAGATTACCAGCTTTTAGAGCATGTTCCGCAAACAGCGCTTGCTGCTTGAAGTACCGCTCCTGATCCTTCTTAACCGCTCGCCTAGCAGCATTATTGGCCTCCCTGTAATCTGCCCTGGTAGCATCATTAGGAGAGGACAGCACCGCTGCATGTGCTGCATGTTTCCGCTCAATCTTCTGCAAGGTCGCATCGGATATAGCGAAATCTCGGCGCCGCTGCTGAGGCTTGAGGTTTAGACCAGCCTTATGGGCTGCTTGGCTGGCTGCCGCTGTTAGCTGTGTCCATTCGTCTTGTGCGCTCTGCAACTGAGCCCCTACCAGACGGCTGAACTGGTTAGACATTGCCAGCTCAAAGCACTGCTGAGTTGCTGCAGATTCTTGCAGCCGGCTGCAGTCATAGGGCCGTGCTGGCTGTCCCTTCGCACTGTTGAAATGTTTGTTGTTGTCTTTTTTTGGAAATGTTTGTTGTCGCTGTTGTTAGATTCCTAAGCAGGAACTTGAGCATGCCGTTTGAGCTCAAGTTGATTGGCTCTGCCTGTGGGTGGCGCTGCCTCCACAGGCGCCCCGCTTTGACGGGGTTGTTGGCTGGCCCTTAGGGCCGGACCTTAGCGGTAAGTCAAATTCCAACCGGAATTTGGGGAGACCTAACTCAGTCATTTTCCTGCCGATTCGACTTCCCAAACCGCCTGCGATTGGGAGCGGGCCCCAGCAGATCCTGTTGCGTGCTTGTTCAGGATCCGAACGCACAAATTCGGGTGGCCCCAGGTGGCGCCTGTGCCTCTGCAAAATCCCCGCTTCGCGAAGGGCCTCCTGGCCCCTACAGCGACGATGTTCCATGGCGCCAGGTCCAGAACGCCTGATTTTTCGTTTGGTGCACCAGCCCCAGGCCCATCTCCTCAAAGCACACGTTCTGAGAGGTTTCCCAGCACATGTCACCCCTAATGATGCGAAAAGCCATGAAAGAAACGATGCTGTGGTCTTTCCGCCCAGGAGCAATGACAAACTGTGCTAAACTTGGTGCATTTAGCAGCTCCAGCCACATCGCAGCTCCCTGCAGGCCTATGGCAAGCCCAATGCACGTGTTAGACCTCATGATATAAGGGGTCGTGAAGAAAGTGGTACCGGAGACAGCCTGACGAAGGACATGGCTGAACTGCGAAACAGCTGCGAAAGAGCGGGCTGTACGGCGACCAACGAGGTGACAAACGGACGCTGTAGAGATGTGAATATCTGTTAGCTTCGCATTCTCTGCACCTTGCGGCATGTCACCTCTCCAGCGCATGTCCACTCACGCAGCTTGCTTATCCGTGTCGCTGGGCATATCGTCCCTGAGTACTTGTACAACTGCAGCAATCATGCATATTCCACATGTGTCATACACCCATTTAAGCGTGGCCACCTGCCATACATGTGCTTTTGCCCTGCGTTCTAGCAGTCGGATGGCAGAACAGGCACGGTGCTGCAGAAATCGCTTTAAAGTGGGGATGTCAACTGCAGCAGACATCTTACAGTTGTCATCAGCAGCATTTCATGATCTGCCATAGCAAAAACTGCCATAGGCCCTGCACCTCATCAACCTGTCACATAATGCAGCGAGATGCATCCATATGGAACAAAATACCGGTTGTCTCAGGCAGGCATGACAACCTAACGTATGCAGGGACATCAGGAGGTCCAGCATTAGGTCAAAATAATCCTAATGGTACCAGCCTATTCACATCAGGCCATGGAGGGATCACATCAGCGGCTAATAATGCATCAACTTCCAATCGGATGGTGTGCACTCTTCCTGAGCTGTTAAAATAGGCTCCAACTCACTACTCGTAGCAATTAATACTGTGCACCGGTGCTGCTGGTGATGAATGCATTTCATATGGCCTCCATTCATCAGCAGCTATGGTGTTGTTGCCGTGTGTCCAGTGCTTGAAATCTTCAAACCAGGGATCATGCCCTGCTTTAGTTAAGGGCCAGCCCTAGAGGAGCGTAGCGCATTATTCAAGGGTGATCTGGTGTTTATCAAAAGTAGTGTAAGCAGAGCAGCTATACAGTGTGTGTACTAGCCTGCTGGAGGACAGCAGAACGCCCGCTGCATAATTAGCTCCAACTTATTAGTTCACTACTAGTTAGGGCCAGCCCCCAATTCGGGCTTGCCGTGCAGGCTGGACCAGTTGACCCTTTGAACAGCACATACAACACTTATTACACGGCTGCACGATTTAAGCTGCAGAATTGGGCAGGTCACTACACACAATTCTGTTGTGGGGTGCAGTGACCCAGCGTGTATGATGATGAGCCTGTATGATAGGTGTTTTCATTGGCACATAGACTCATCGGCACTTCTGTACCACCACTGCTGCAATCCAAACCCCCACAGATACTACAGACAGAGAGTACTACGCGGAAAGGCCAGAGACGCAGACAGAACCAGGCCCTGGAGACTAAGAGTCATGGAAATGAATCAACATAAACTTTCACCTGAAGCATGGGCTGCACTTACCCTAGATTTTTTGTCACAGTCAAATGGCCAGGTGCGCACACTCTGGACGGCATGGGCACGAAGCAACTGCTTAGCCACCACTGTCAGGTCACAGTTGGTGGGTCTGCCATTTTGCCTGTCCGCGATATGAACTAACTGACTGCCACCTTACCTTCTGCTCCTGACAAAAAAGAAAAATGCAGGTGTTTCCGTATATTCTTTCTCAGCCCTCTAGCAGTCTCTGCTCTATTCTCCCTTTCCTAGTCACCACTTGACACTTGCGGAAGTGTTCTACTCTGACAGGCAAGGAGGAGGCAGGTCGCCCTGTGACTGGTAGTCTTAATCATTGATGTCAAACACTCCTGCCCATCTTGTGCTTTGCCAGTAGAACAGCAAACGCTTGACCGCCTCTGCACCAAACAAGCAATTGTCTCATTGCTGTAGCGGATGGCACACCAAAGGTAAAACATGAGTGAAGTGGCCGGACCGGTCAGCTCCTTATGAGTCCAAACAGGCTGAGGCAGAAGCAGGCAGCTGCGGAAGAGATTATTATTACATTTCATGATATGCCATAGCAATAAGTGCCATAGGCCCCGAAAGAGATGCTTGCAATGTAATGCTGGCCAAACTGATGTGCTTCAACTTAGGCGGAAGCCCACCCACAGATAGTAACTATCCTATGGTAGGTTGGCCCAGTGTAATCCTTACACCAATGGGCCCCTCCCTTAATCTTACGCGGGGGGGCACCTCACGCCCCTCCTTGCGTAGCTCTCTCTCTCTCTCTCTCTCTCTCTCTCTCTCTCTCTCTCTCTCTCTCTCTCTCTCTCTCTCTCTCTCTCTCTCTCTCTGCTTCAACTATGCAGGATCCCCTGAGCTCACCAATTTACATAATGTGCCTTCAGGAATGTGATGAGAGTGTTGTTGCTTTGCATGTCACATTTCCGTAAGGTTAAGTCTGCAACATGTAAGAGGCACACGACATCATATAATGCACATGGCTCATGTATTGCATTGGCCTTGAACCATCTTCTAGTACAGGAAAGACGGGGCAGCTTCATGATGGCTGCCATTCTTCATGCAATTGCTTTTTGACTTCCAGCATTTGTGTTTCACTGGCGCATGGTTTCCCCAGTCTCACCTCTCTCTGTTTTGATTTCTGCTCTTCACACATTTTTAAAAACTGGTTGGAGGGGGGGTCCTGCACGTCCGGAATACTGTGCAGTGATCTATTTCATATCATACCCAGCTCGGATATGCAGAACCTCAAGGTCAAGCAACCAAATGCCCTAGGTGCACCCAGTTGATGTCTCCACACAGATAGTCAGGTGACCCTAGCTTCCCCAACTTTCAGCAAAAAGAATGTTCCCTATAACGCCATAAGTTGCCCATTGCCAAGTCTGCTTCGTCCCCTGTGCTGGCAAGTACAAGGGTAATCTGCTGATATCTCCTATGTTCACCTCGTTTGCAACACCAGGAACAATTCTTATAGCCAATGTGGCCCACCCCTGCTCACTCCTGAAACCCTAAGTGCTTGGATGCCAAGGGCAAGCGCAGGGCTAGGCAGTAAAAGCAAAGGTGCTAATCATCAGTATATTTAAACTTTGATAAGACCAAGGGTTGAGTATGGTTCTGAGGTATGGTGGGCATCATCCCAGCAGACAAATACCATAGAGTCTAAGATCCAAATAGAGGTTTTGAAGAGATCACTGCATTGCAAGCCAAACATCTGCCATGAGGTATTGAGGGCAGAAGCTGGTGTTAGGCCTCTATCTAGCTGGTTGGACCAGAGGAAGGTTGAATGGTGGTTCAAATTACAGCAAAAGGATACTACTAGCCTTAGCAGGCAGGCACTTGAAGCATCTTGGCCAAGCCACAGGAATTATGCTTCTTGGCAGAAGAGGTTCAATAAACTCAGGGCTGAACTAGGCATGCAGGAGGAAACCTTACAAGCAAGAGTGAGAGAGGGACACCTACCTAGCTTTAGGGCATATGTCAAGTGGAGTATATATGAAAGAGACAGGGCTGTTCGGGAGGAGGGTGCTAGAAATAAATCTACTTTAGCGACATATATGCAGCATTACAATGACGATGTTAATTATTTCAAGCCGCAGCCATATATGTGCACAGGCCCTCTGAGCAAAGGCATGGAACTCGTTATGCAGCTGCGTGCAGGTATTCTTCCTCTCAACGCTATGACAGCAAAATTCGGTAGGCAGAGCGCTAGCAGGCAAAGTGCACGTAGGGAGTGCTGCAAGTCCTGTGATCTTGGCCCTGAATTGGGAGGTGAAGTTGAATCTCCTGAACACTTCTTGTTTGACTGTCCTGTTTACCAGGCACAAAGGCAAAAGCTGTGGGAGAAGCTGACTTCTGACCCTGATGTTGCTGCAAAATGTCAGATATTGGATGGCAAATCTGATGAGGAGATGCTGCATAGCATGCTTAATGAAGAGTTTTGGGGTGTAGACGTCGATGAGGAGTCTGGCTTAGTATATGGCCCTTTCAAGCATGCATTTAAGTGTATAGCTAAATATGTTGCAGCTGCTTGGAAGATTAGGAATGCTTATGCTCACCCTTCTGATGTGGCGTGAGGTCCAACCAATGGGGTTTGTTACCAACTATTGCTTGCACCCGGGCTTACAAGCCCTCCTTGCTTTCTTAAGTAGGAGGGAGGCTCTTACCCCCATTGGGGCAGCGGAGGTTTTGGGTGATTTTGACCTAGCTGCTGGACCTCATGTTTAGGCATATAAAACAAAAAAAAACAAACCAGTTTTAACGTCCGGGTCCAAGACCGGAAGTCAGACTGACTCATCGGACGGCCTTGCGGCGACGGCGGCGATATATTGTCATACATGTCGAAGTTTACCCGTATTCTGTTCCACCTCGCTGTTCTTTGTGACAGCTTGAGGTGCGGGGCCTATGGCACTTATTGCTATGGCATATCATGAAATGTAATAATAATATATTTAAACTTTACTATCAGGTCACCAAGTTACTAACTTGCCCAGGAGGATGTCCCTAGGATCCAGGAAGGGAGCTCATAGGGCCCATAGGCCCTGATCTGACATTCTAAAAACAAAGAAACCCTATGCACACCTACCCCTACCCAAAACAAACCACCTCTGCACCTCAGCCAATAGCCCCAGGGGTGGTGCGTGGGGATTGTGGTGTAGTGGTGAGGGGTGGGGAATTGGGTGGGGCTTGGTCTGTTTGTTCTGTCCTGCAGACGTCATGTCCTCCAGCTGAGATGGTGAGCCAGGATGAAGAAGTGTGTAGTGGAGGTAGTAGGGTTGGTATAGTGGTAGTCTGATGACGTGTAACCGTATTGCACAACCCACTGACTGTCCCAGGCAATAGGGTTGCAGGAGTGTGCATAAGACTTGTATGGTTGAACAGACATACAAGTAAGGGCGTGGCTGCACACTAAGGCAGCTAGGTCGAAATGATCAAACACACGAGGGGTCAAACCCCTTATCCCTACTCACGTAGGCTCAAGTTCACCATGGATCGCACGGACGTCGCTTCCTGACGGTTACACATCATACGGTGGCACCGTCGACAAGAGCCCATGCAGGGTGGGGAAATAATAATACGGTGGCTGTGAATGTGTCGGAATGTATTTGCTGCCCCCGTCACGTGACCCGTGGGTACTACGAGTGGCCAGACGATAATCCCTGGTACACTCCTTGCTCTCAGCGCTGTCATCCGGTGGTGGAAATGATATGGTACTCTAAATGAACGCCCAGATGCATAAGCCTGCTCTGCAAATCCACACACAGAGTCCCGGAAGTGCATTGTGTGATGGTGTTAATGGGCAAAGGTCGCTCGTTGCTTAACTGACAGATTTGACAAGGTTTCAATCGCTCCTCTTATCGGTCTTATGCACTTGCTGTTGGTTTAAGCGGTGGTGTTGGAGTAGCGGTACCGAGCACGGTCACCTGCAAGGCTGGAACCGGCGATACAGCAGATACTACGATTCCGTGTCCCAACAGGCATGATCATGCTCGTTCCCCTTCATTACGTCTCCACATAGTCCTTAGAGTGACGTCAGAGCTTAGAAGAATGTACACGCCCAGCATGGCAACCCGTGCACCTTGTGGAAACAATGCTGCTTTCTTTCGGTGGCGCGGGCAGCAGCTGCGCATCAAAGAGGTCACATTCCTGGCATTTTTGATCTTTGTCGCGCCCACCGGCTTCCAAAGCAAAGCACGAGTTGGGTTGTGTAGTCTCTGGCAGAACAGCTGCAATTTGGAAGTTGCAGAAGGCTCAGAAGATGACGCACTGCCATGTCCGATTATCTTGCCAGCTCTGGACCTCCTACATTTAGATAGATCAGTCAATGGCACCGCCTACCGACTTATATGTGGTAAGGATGCGTAAAGAGCACTCAACAACAACCCTGATGCTGCCTTGGGCTGCACATGAATCGTCGTTTCCTTTGGATCCACCTTTCTGAATCTGTTGAAGGAATTTCTGATGGCTTCGCAATTACACCCAGCACTTGAGCAGTGTTGCGCATCCGCCATCGACCCAATCATTGCTTTGGCAGGCCTTGGAAACTGCAGAAAGTGCCTACATTGTGCTGCTACTTATTTGGTTGATCAGAACCCCACATACACAATTGCTCGGTGCCTTGTGCTGAGCATGCGCAAGGACCTGTCTTTATGGCCTAGCATTACAGAGATACACCAACAACTAATCTGCTAAGGAGACTGCAACTGCATCAGTTGCAACTGAGAGTTGCAGCAACTACTTTTTGAACCATTACGCCGTCGCTGTTTGTGATGCAGGGAACGCCCTTGATCTGCTCCCTAGCAGCACCAGGAGGACTTGTTTTGGCATAGCAGCAGGTTGGATTTACAAGATGATGGTAAGCTTTGCATTGGCAGATGGGTGGCAATCGATGTTGTTACATATGGGGTGATGGGGCCACGTGCTGCTCACTGTGCTTATAGTAGCATGTCTGAATGCAATGGCAGTGGTTCTTGCGCATGAAAATGAAGCTTGCATGCATGGGAAGCATTAGTAGGATGGGCATTAGTATCTGATCTGTTGCTTGGACAGCATTGGCCAGCGTTTTATGATTCTTTAGCAGCCAGCAAGCTTGTATGTGACACCCATGCTGACTGAGGAGGCTGCCGTGCATCCCCTAACAAGCTGAGGCAAAACGTACGGAGCCCTCATCTAGGTTTGCGCTTATTAGGCTTGTAAGTCTAGACTTCAGCACTCACAAAACGTGCCATGTTTGGTTTGGCTGATCCCAGGTTGTGTCGATGCGCCCCTTGTTGGTTGTTATGGTGGTCAAAAGCTCCCTCAGAAGCCTCTTCATGTGGCTCAGCCGTTACCTGCTATTGTGGGCGCTTCTCCTGCCAGCGACCCATGCTCGTATCGCTCGGCATCAGAACCTCAAAACCAGCATGCTGGCAGCAGCAAGGCTCCTGGCCCCAATCAGGCACCTTGCAGCGCTCCACTCTGGAGTGTCTGCAGCCCTGCTAAGTGTGCAGTATGTGGGCATGACTCCTTCAGGGCACTTCACAATACAGATGCTGTATTGCGCCTGGGCACAATTTGCACTGCAGGTAGGAGGGAAGTTCTTGGCATTAGACTCACTCTACATATAAGGAAGAAGGAGGCATTTCCATGTTTCCATGCAGCCACGCTTTCTAGACTGCACATCCATCCTGAGTGATGCCTCCCATCCACTGATCCATGTCCAAGGGGTGAGTCCTTCAAGGGGTTTGCCAGCAAAGTGCTTTGCTTGAAGCCCAGTGCTCTTTCTGTACCCTTAAGAGTTGGGAGGCCACACATTGGCAAGGCTACGGACTGAATCTGGGGTGCTTCCAAAGCTCATTTTATGTATATAGAATAAGGGTTGATGCTGGCACACACTTACAAAACATGTTATACATTTCTTAACCCCTGAGCTGAAGTTATGTGGCGCCATATGCTGCACTTCTGTGTAGGTTCCCCTCCGTGTCCAGCTGTGGCTTGGACTGCTGGAATGGGGCCTTTGGGAGACGGCCTGGCACAAGGGAGTGGCACTGCTGGGGCTGCAGCCAGTGGGTGTGCCTGACCATGTAATGGGCTTCCTGGTGTGTTACCTGCTACCTGTAGTGGCACTCATGCTGTATGAGGGCTGGCTGATCAGACAGTTTAATGCAAACCAGCGCTTAAGGGCAGAAAGCAGCAGGGCTAGTAGGTTATCAGCTTCAGCGCAGAAAGCAGCAGTAGGTGAGCAGGAGGTGGACGGGCTAGCGCCTGCCCTCCCTGGTCAGCATGCCAGCAGCAGCATGGGCAAGGGCAGCGGCAATGAAGGACCAGGGACTGCCACAGCAAGAGACACTGGAGGCCATCAGCAAGGTGGATTGGTGCACAGTGTGCTTGATGACCTTCATAATGGCAACCTTGGTGGTTCTGTGCCTGGTGGTGGTGGTGGGGGGGGGGTGCAGTTGCCATCAGCAACAGCAGCAGCTGCCTCTGGTGGTCAACCAGCTGCTGGCAGACAGTTTGTTTACAAAAGACCCAAGGGCTGTTTGCACCGCGTCACTGTTGCTGTCAAGGTAATGCATGCAGTCACAATCAATTTCAATTAGTACAAAAAAAAGCCATGTGATGATACAGCTTCACTCCAAAATCCATCCCAAGTTAATATCTCTCAGCCGGATGGTCTGTTCACTCCAGGGTCTGCACTCACTGCCTTGGGTCTTGAACGATCTATGCAACGTGCGATTGGCACATTCTTTGCTAGACCATTGGTGTCATTGGAGCTTCTGCCAACCTGCAAGCACATTGGTTGTTGCGTGGGTATGTTTGTAAAGGGAACACAACCTGGCACATGTCGAATTGACTATTAACCTTACTGTGCTTGTTCTGCCGTTTGTCTCAAAGCACAAGGATATGCTGCTTTAGTTTGGAACAGTTGTAAGGAGGCGGCCTAAAAAAGCCCAAAACGGCAAGAGAGTTTATATATATGGCCCGTCATGGCATACACATATGATGCATTCTGAACATATGTATGTGACCTACAAATATGCAGTAACTGTGAGATCTTGTGCTTATTATGATGCTAGGAAGGTATCCAAACAAACTCAGCTGATGAGCGCAAATCAAGTTTGTTCTTATCCAAGAATACAAGGGTGGGGCCCCAGGGCTACAATGAAAGCTGTGCTTTCTTGTGGTCTGCCTTAGGTCCTGGACCTGGAGGGGTTGTCCCAAGAGGAAGCATCTCAGCGGGTCATAGGTGGTATGGAAACAGTCCTGGCCCAGCTGCCTCCCAGCAGTACCACAGTCTGGATTACTCAGCTGGCATGTGTGCCTGGTTGTGTGCTGATGCTGGCGGACGCAGCAGTGGGAGATGCGGAACAGGGTGAAGAGGTCCTGGGAGAGAGTGAGGATGAGCAGGGAGAGCTACAGGGAGGATTTGAGGTAGCAGGAGGAGCATCCCTGCACCAGCACCAGCAGGGGCCTCAGCTGCCCAGGGCGGCATACCATGAGGGCACCTGGCAGATTGATGTCAGCCAGCGCAGTGCGCGCAATGCTCTGTGCTTCTTTGCATTCATGTCCATCAGCAGCTTCGAAGCAGCGGTGGGAGATGGCTCCTTAATGACTAAGTTTGCAGCAGTGGTGTCGCGTGCTGCTGTTGCGCAAGAAGCTGAACAAGCGTCCAATACAACACAGGCAGCAGCCTCCGGGGCAGATCCGTTGGTAGTAGCATCATGGGGTGGAACATTGCAGTTGGCCTTGCAGCTCCCCGAGGGCCAGGAGCAGCAGCAGCACAGAACTCCCGGGGCACCCAGCAGCAGCAGCGCGGGCAGAGACGGCAGCAGTACCAGCAGCAAGGCAGTACGTCTAGTCCTTGTGCAAGGGCATTGTGTGCTGATTGATCAAGAGGTAGTAGCAGAGGTCTCAGGGATGACCTTGTCGTTGTTTGTGCAGCTCCCTCCCATGGCTGCCACTGTCTGCCAGGCTCCAACAGCAGCAGCTTTGTATGTTTTACCAGCAGGGTCATTGCTGGAAGAACAAAGAAGCAGCAGTGGTACCAGGGCAGCAGTAGCAGTAGCAGCAGGTCCTCTAGCCCACCTCACACTGCTGCTGCTGCCACCAGCTGCTGCTGCTGAGCTACTGCTGTGGGTGGATCAGCTGCAGCTCAGTCAGCAGCAGCTACAGCCCTTGCTGGAGGACATGGCTGTTGCTGTGGAGGCATGTGGGATAGCAGCAGCAGCAGCAGCGCTTGGGCCATCACCAGCAGCAACAGCAGCAGCAGCTAGACCAGCAGCAGCAGCAGCACAGCTCCCAAGCAATGCGGCTCTTATGTGGGCCCAGGCTGCTGCTGCTGCTGGTAGGGTGCTCTCTCTAGCCCACACCTGCCCTCAGCTGAGGCTATGTGAGGATATGATGGCGCGGTGTTGTCAGCAGCTGCTGATTGCGCTGCGGAGGGCGCAGCCACTGGCAGCAGGGGGACTACCTTCAGCTGAAGAAACTTCACAACTAAGACTTGCAGCTAATGCTGCAGCAGAAGTTACAGGGGAAGATGGGTCAATCAGCAGGTCAGCAGCGGGAGAGGGACCAGGACCTAATCCAGAGGAAGGGATGGCAAAGGAAGGGGCCAAGGTGGTTGGGTCTGGGGGTGGGGAGGTATTGTCAGCTGGGAAGCTAGACCGGAGCTCTCCAAGTGCGGAAGATGCACTACTGGGGCCGAAGCCAGGAAAACGGATGGCAGAGGGACGGGGTACCAAGGTGGCTGTTGGTCCTGCGGATCGGGAGGGAGCATCTGCGGGGAAGAGTTTTGGAGAGAGCTCTAGGGTGTTGGGGGCTGAGCTGGGGGCTGATCCCTCCTCTCGAGTGGCTCCAGCAGCAGCAGCCATGCAGCCTAGCATGCTGTGGTTGTGGGGGTGCTGTGTGCTGGGTAGCCTTATTGGCTGGCGGGACCGCGAGCTGGAAGCAGGATACTTGGCAGTACGGATGCAGGGGTCCAGGCCATCCACATGGATTGCCATGGGGGTCATTGATATCTTTACATATGGGGTAATGGGGGTGCGGTCTGCTTGCTATGCTTATAGTAGCATGTCTGCTCTCCAAGTGGGCATCATGTGGTACTATCTGGCTCGGTATGCACTGGCTGGCGTTGCCTATGGGTTGTGGTTGTTGCTGAGCCCTCCTTCTCAGTGGCGTTTGACTGGCTTGGTGGCTGTTGCAGTGGAATGTGTCAGGATCATAGGGCTGGAAGGGTACAGGTGTTTCAACGGGGGATTTGAAACCTTCTACCTTTTGGCCCGCAGCGCAACAAGTAGCAAGGTTGGTCCCACTATTATTGTGGCATGGGTGATGACTGTGCGTGTCGTGCTGCACCAGCTGCCACCCCCTTGGCTGCTCCTGCATGCAGCTGCTATGGTGCTTTGGCTGTGGAGGCTTCAGGTTAACATCCCAGGCTGGTGGCCATCGGCTTCTATTAATCACAAGGAGGCTTGGTTGCAGCCGCTTGCTTTTGTTGCTGCTGGCATTGCTGCTGTTGTGAGCCAGGAGGCTGTGAGCAGGGCAGCATATATCAAGGGTTTGCGGAGGCGGCAGTGATGTGTGATGAGTCACTGTGATGAGTCACTGTGATGCACAGAGTGATCAGGTTACCTGCGGCGTGCTTGGTTGATGTGCGATGAGTCACTGTGATGCGCAGAGTGATCAGGTTATTTGCGGCGGAGGTTGGGTACAGGTAATGAAAGCACTCAGGGGGGAGTGTGTACAAGGGAAGCAGGGTCTGTCATGTAGTGCTGGAACAAAAAAGCAGCGTGCTTGAATGATGGCGCCTCATGCTAGAATGAGGTTACAATGAGTGCTTCAGTCGTTGATGGGATTGCTCATTTACTAGTGTCTCTGAGTACAATGTGGAATGTCATTGAGCACAAGTTGTAGTGGTCATTGAGTAGTGGTCATTCAGTAGTGGGCACGGATACAAGCACACATACATGCGGGGGGAAGAGAGCTGGGAGGTCTTTGTAGGATGTCCTCCGGCGTTAGGTGAGGGTTTCCTGGCTGTGAAGGCTAGGAGCTTTGGCAGAGTGGCAATGAACTGTACTGCATTCACATGCATGCAAATGGGCAGATGGCAGTGGTTGATCAGTCAGATGGCAAATGGCCAGCTGTGTGTGGTCTGAGTGAGTGAGTGGACGCTAGCCCTGCGTAGTTTTAAGGAAGAGGCGGTACTAGCACGCGTGGTGCGTTCCCCCCCCTACCATTGTGTGGTCTAATTCCTGCAAGTAGTAGCAGCAGCAAGTAAACAAAGTGGTGCTGGCATGTGGAACATCAGTAGGGAGCTGTTCCTAGTTTACTTGTGGTTTAATGCCACCCTATGTGGGCTAGGGTTGCATTATGGGTGCTGCTTTGCCTGAGTAAGCCACACAGTGTCAGTGCTTTCTGCAAAGTTAGCTTGCTGATTTATGCATGGTGAGGGACTGTGCGGGGTATCCTAGCAGTTGGGCAACTGGGTAAGTTATAACTGCTTGTTGGTCTCTCTGCTTCGTGCCATTTGAATGGGTCTGGCAACCCCCCTACGCTGTTCTTAACCGATAGTAGTTTCTTGGGTTGCATGTCTCATTGGCCACGATTTATTTGCTAAAGTTCACCGCTTGCTTACCGGCTTGTCTTGCTCAGTGTCAATGAATGTATTCTCAATGATGCCAGCCACAATACGCTACTTGTCTAGTGTTGACTAGGTCTTAATGCTGCAATAAAGATTGAACTCAGCCCCTAAAACGCTTTCATAAAAGTCGCATGGCAGTTGGCTGCTGGTGGTCGGTAAGGGGTGGGAAATTATGCATACCGGTATTGCAATTGAATTTGCAGGAGCCATGCATACATAATACGGACTTTCGGTATCATTGGTTGATTGGTAGAGTATGTTATGCACCCATGATCAGGACTGATTCAGTACTGCACACTAGCTGCATGTGGTGGATGGAGTGGTGTGCTAGCTATTTGGTGCTATTTGGTGCGAGCAATTTGGGAGTGCAGCGCCCCATCGCCACCAATGAAGCACTGCACTGTACTTGAGGTTTGTGGTGCTTGTGGCTAGCGGTTCCGAGGCAAAGCTGCACAGTTCCTTCAGGAGATGTTTGTTCAGGAATTGTGCCGCCCCAGTCTCTGTAAGGCAGTACTACCTTCATTTGATGTGGTGTGGGACCATTCAACAGTTGGGTGGGAGCAGCACCAAGCATGTGCCAGCTGGCACTAGCGGTAGCAAGCCAGGTTGTATTGAGCCCTGGTCAAACACTGGAGTTGCTCATGGCCTACCTAGAAGAGATAAGACCATGTTTGCATGTAGCCGTATCAGCGGCTGTCATTGTGTAAGACTTGATGGCATGGGGTGCATATGGCTTGGTGTCCATGGGATGCTTTCAGCCGTGCACACAGCTCCAGGCTGAGCTATACTGGCTGCTGCTTAGCTGCTGCATGTTTGATATATCTACGGTAATATACAAGATGAATAAAGATACGAGACTGGATAATAATCTAAGGTGAAACGCTGCTGATGCATGATGTAGAGGTCACGCCTCATCTTGCTAACCGAAGTTTTCTGGGTGATGTGTGCAAGAACTAGTCTCCTAGGAGCAATATAAGCTGCAGGCTGGATTCACTACTGGGTGGCATCTTGGAATTCATGTTCCAGTCCAGCATACCTCTTCATTGTCTCCATTAACCATTCAGGTACTGGGTGGTGCTGGTGGACTTCGCCTATTATAGATGCAGTAACTTGGTGGAAAGCCAATGGCCCCAAGTGGTGTAAGGTCTAGGATGCCAGAGTTTGTTGCATGTACATATCCAGCGCAGCCTGCACATCTGATCAATTTTTGTGCTTTAGGTTATGCTTTAGGTTTAGATCCCATAACTTAGCTGTAGCAACATGATGATGGAATGGCTGCCCTATGGAGCATCACATCTGTCAGAAATGTGCTGCTAATGAGGCGGAGGAAGACTGCCATGTCAACCAACATGCTTTGCATATGGAGCATTGCATGCATCTATGCATGCCAGATACAATAGTTTTGCATGTATTGGTAAGGGCCTGCTCCCTTAATGTATGCAAGAAAGGGTTCCCCCCTTTCACTTTTTCGGCATGTGTGGGTGTGTGGTGTAGTATAGGCCACATAATTGAGGCAGGT
Organism: Pseudopediastrum boryanum; assembly: GCA_963556185.1. Taxonomy (NCBI): domain Eukaryota; kingdom Viridiplantae; phylum Chlorophyta; class Chlorophyceae; order Sphaeropleales; family Hydrodictyaceae; genus Pseudopediastrum; species Pseudopediastrum boryanum. Next base: position 8,011,756 of record OY744506.1, read on the forward strand.
GATGAAGGCATGAACATTTTTATGAATCATATGTGTCTGAGTGCATGCAGCTACGGGAGGAAAGTTCAGATCTCAGTAGGCATTTTGATGAATATCACCTGTGGACCTGTATGTGGACCTATATCATCTGTTCTCCACAGATGGTGATGGTTGAGCTCAGAGGAGTACTACCACATATGTTCACTCTGGTGCACTGTCTGGGGCAGGGCTCCTCCTTTGCTCACAAGTAATGCACCGTTGATAAGAGGCCAGGCAGGGAAGATAAACAATCAGGCAAATCACATTTTCTGTGAGGTAGATGACCGAGGTGAAGTTCAAGCTATAAGCCTTCCATTGGCTGGTGCTTTTCTATATGTCATGTCTTGTGCTGAGTTGGCAGTTTTGGCCCTATGAGCCTTCTTTGGCTCCAAGGATGCCCTCTTGGACTAATTGGCAACATTGGCAATCAACCATGGGATGCTTTCAGCCGCCGTGCATGCACTCAGCTACTGTAATGCTATTCTACTCTAATGCTATGCTAGTGGAATCCATTGTTTTTGGACCCATCCGATGGTGTGTTTGGGAGTTTCGTCCTAGCAGCCCTTTGCGGTTGCCGCACCTTAATTTTTTTTTTGTTTGTTTGGCCTTACACTCGGCTCAACTCTGGCCATTGGTGCATGCTGCCTTCACCTGCTGGGTGGTGCTGGTGGACTGGATGGTTGGATGCTGTGGTGGTGGAAATGTGTGCTGCTAGTGACATGCACTGCTGATGATGATGCCATATACATACAGATTTTGATTACTGCCACACCTTAAAAGTTCTGTTTGTTTATTTGTTTACTGTCATTGGGCACCGAGTACGTAAAACGGCACAGTACCTCGTCTAGCGACTGACTGATATATTGGGGCGCCTAGAATGAATCATCAATCATGGCACGGGTATAAAATGTGCTTCAATTGTTTTGTGACCTATTTGGGATGAAGTTTAACATGAAGAAGACAAAATGCATGATCATCAGGAGTGGTAAGCTTGTGCCAGAGCACCTAAAGGCACTTGCACTCACATACAATGGGCAGCCTTTGTCATTGAGTGAGCAGGAGAAGTATTTGGGGCTTGTTATGCACGAGTGCAAAGGGAAAGATTTTTGCAGCAGAGCAAAGGGGAGCAGTAGGAGCAAAGACATATCATAGCATGATGGTCACTGTCGCTCAGAAGGGGTTGCAAAAGCCAGATATTCTATGTGACCTTCTTGACAAAAAAGGGCGCCCTGTCCTGTCTAATGGGGCACATATATGGGGGCCCAGTCATTCCCCGCAAAGGATTTTCCGTACTACCGAGACTTTCGCGAAGTCTCGAGACGATTCAATTTCCGCTGCGTCAATCTGCTTATTCTTGGCTGATACATGCACGATCGTGTGCCAATAGTGTTCAGTTTTACGGAGATAGTTGGCATGGAGTGCTGTATGCAAGGCCAGGGCAGGCGTACAGGGGTACCGCCCTTGAGGCCGCATGGGCATCGCACAGAGGACGCTCGCCGAGTCCATGTATGGCAACAACCTCCCAAATTGTCTGTTTGGTTTGTGAAGGGTCAGATTCGATTAATAGCATGCTCCTAGCAAGGGATTTCCAGCAGCGCATGGGCAAACAACCGCAGCAGCGAGGGCTCTAGGGCTTAGGGTCTAGGGTTCAGGCTGGATATCCACTGGATATCCCTGGATAACAGGCAGTCTTCTGCCATGCATGAAGGCTGGAGCGCTGCTATAACCTCTGGAATCATAGAAGACTAGATCATGCGTATCTCGAGTCCCCCAGCTGGTCATAGCAGTGCCATTGCATGCTTTTGGCGGGCACCTCAGGTCGAAACTGTAGCCTTGAACATATATGTGTACGATCGCATATAACATGAAGCATATAAGTGTTGACAATGCTACCGGCACTCATTCATGGCATGATCAGGTCAGCTCTACAAAATTCTCTCAAGCATGCGGTCTGACCTGCCGACCGAGGCGCCCAGCAAACTCCCTCAGGTGCAGTCCAGGCACAGTGGAGCCAGCTTCGACTGCGTATTTGCAATTAACGCGGTATGGACGCTAGCTGGATGCAGAAAGGCGCTTGTTAGGGACTAGTACGGTTAAAGCTATGCGACAAAAGTCTGGTGGGGTAGCCACCTTGTCAGCATACATCACAGCAAATAGGCTGAGGTGGCTGGGGCATGTGGGCCGCATGGAGGAGGGCAGGTTGCCGCATATTGCGTTGTTCTCTTCATTACATGGTGACATGACGAGGCCAGTGGGTAGGCCTCGCCATACCTGGGAGAAATGCGTGTGTGCTGATCTGAAGGTGCTTGGTCAAGATGAGGGGAGCTGGGAGGCTTCATGTCAGATTAAGAGTGCTTGGAGGAAGAGGTTGTGGGATCTTACGCACCCTTGGGAAAGCCAACGGTTAGTGAGGTGTAGAAGGCGCACTAAGCAAGCTATTGATAAGCATGTGGAGCGCTATGTGGTGCCTTTCAGTGGCTGGGAGGATGGTGGTTCACCAGTACCTAGGTGGTGGGAGCCACCTCCAGCCCCTACTAGGGTGGTGCTTGATCCTGCTGCCTCCCCGCCACCCATGTGTGATGGAAGTGGAGCAGGTTTTGGGTTTTAGTGGTGGTGTTTGTTTCCCCTTGGTGTGCACGCCGTTGCATCTAGCCTCAGCTTGTGTGTGGCAAATCCACCATCGGTTGTGTGGCTTCGTGATTGTGATCAGGAGCCTTGTGTTTGTGGCCTAGGTTTGTTTGGCCATTGGCATTGCTGGTCTTGCGTTTTGATTGATTGATTGATTGACAAAAGTCTGGGCCATATTTGTTTAACAGTGGGTAAGGGACCCACTCTGTCCTGAAAACAGACCAGAAAAGGTACATACCGGTACATCATTTTTAGAAAGGATCTCTGGCATGGGCAAGGCCGTGCATAAGGCTTCCTTGTTCAAGGAGTTTGGCAGATAACCGCTGATGCTGCAGTGGTTGGTTTTGGCAGCTAGGTTTTGGAACAAAATGGCTGACAGGAATGAATCAGCACTTCCACGTATGGCGTGGAAGGGCAATGTGGAGTTGATGCTCAGGGGGGAAAAGTGTTGGACATGGCATTTTGTGAAAGCCATGTCTGCTATAGGGGCGATCAAGAACGCTGCGGCAGTTGAGGTGCAAGGGAGGAGGACAGCAAGAAATGTGCAGGACACGGTTGAGAAGATTATGCATATTCATTTTCATGAAGAGATGGTGGAGAGTAAGGCGTATATGTTTTTGGACAAGACCTGGGAAGAATGTCAGCCACTAAATCCTGCAACGGCACCCTCTGCCCAAGTCTTTATATCAGTCAGGTGGTACTGATGTGGTGGACTTACCGGATATCTTGCTCCCGGCAGGTCAATATTTGGATCTGTTTGATTCGGAGTCGGAGACAGATGTTCCTAGTGATTCGTCTGATGAGGAACTGGTTGAAGTCTAGATAGCTACATGTTTGGGTATTCGCCTTGGTTGGTGTGCTGGCCGTCTTGGGTGGTACATATGCGGTGGACTTACTGGACATCCTGCTTGGTTGGTGCTCTGGATTGTGTTTGATTTGGATACACCCATCAGTCTCCTGCTGGTGATTTGTTTGCCGTGTCCGTAGTTGGATGTCTGCTTGGGTATTCCTCTTGCTTGGTGGTATGGATTCCATTGTTTTTGGACCCATCCGATGGTGTGTTTGGTCGTTTCGACCTAGCAGCCCTTTGCGGTTGCCGCACCTTAAATTTTTGTTTGTTTTGTTATATCCACATATAAGAACTGGGTGGGGGTGCATGAGGGGGGAGCAAGCACCTCTCTCATTTCATGCCAACACATTGCATCTTAGGAGGCAGCTTGTTGGGCTGCGATGTGGATGTCACCCTCTAATGTACAGGATGAGGTTTCATGGTGTTCCCACGGGGGCAAGGACAACAATGAGGTGCTGCGTATGGTCTTGGATCATGAGCATCAGCTAGATCTGGCTTGCTGTATACAGCAGATGCAATGTTCTCTCACAGGGAAACAATCCTGGAGATCAGGAAAGTTGTACAGGAGCGCAAGTATGGGGCAGGACATACAGTGGTAGATGTAGTTGGTGATGTTGAGCAAGAGAGTACTCCTCACCATGAGTATGGTTGGAGGTAGTAGGTAGCAGCACTTTAACCTACGAGATGTTAAGTTCAAGCTACCCTGATGGATCTCTCGAGGTTTACGGCTAGAGTTTAGTGTCTATTTGGGATGTTGTGTTAGAAATGTGTGTGGGGGGGGGGATGTCTAAATGGATATGGTGGATGAAATGGGGAATCAGTTCTTTTGATTTGGATGGGATGGGAGGAAATGCCTGGGGATCGGATGGGTGTTATTGGCTGGCCCCGGTAGGGGCAAGCTATAGCGTCGCATACGCGCTTGCAGCGGAATACCGAGCGGCGAATGACCTGGATTAGTCATCTCCACTGCCAACTGCCAACTTTCGTGGCGAGGGGCCAGCGCCTCTGCCTTGCCCTTGTCTTACCCAAGCACGCCTTTGCTGGCAAAGCTGGGCTCTTCTTTCTTGTCTGAAGTTCGCAGCACACCAAACGGCTCCGTGTGGTCTTGTGTCAGACTCATCGCCTGTCGAGCTCTGTCGAACACATTAGCCGGTCACAACGAGCTGTACAGCCTCAACCTTACCATGCACTGTCACGCTACTAGCATGCACTATACGAGGATATGTGCCTGCTTGCCGCTTGAAGCTCCTACAAACAGGCTGCGATCGCCGTTCCTGACGGAGCAGGAAGGTCCCGGCTTGCTAGAAACCCTGCACACATTTGGCTGGGGAGCATGTAAGGCGTGAAAGCAGTGTTCGGGTTACCACCATGGGCCTTGGCAAAGATCCATGCTCACTGTACCGTGCCGGGTCTGGGGAGTTTCGATGCGGGAGCGAGCAGGGCACGCGGCCTGTCTTAGCAGCAGAGGAAGGTTACTCCAACGGTAAGCCTTGCTAATGCTGCATGTATGAGGCATGCACGACAGGAAGCATCGCTTTTCTGCATCAGTTCACGCTTTCACGCACGAGCCTGGACCTTGCCCAGCCACCCTCTTCGAGCTAGGCTCAGAGCATCCCTTTAGCATTGCATTAGCATTCTCTGGTAAAATATGCTCTCGCACTCAGAGCCGATATTTGCAGCTTTGACAGTCGCCGATTTACTACTTCGTTGTCAGGGACATGTATACATTGCTTTGCATCTTTCAGCAAACTCCGCATAGCCCTGCTTCTCCGATCCTCCCCTTCACAAGCTGGCCAGCTAATGCTATGTACACTATTCAAACAAACGTAGCAGTCTATGTGGCCATCACCAGCTGTTTCCCAACTAAAAGCAAAGGCAGGCGCAGCACTTACTAGCTGCCGGTGGAAAGTCCCGTTGATACTACCAACTCCACACCAATGCAGCAGCCACTACACATACTAAGCACATGACTCTGGACAAAGTAAGACATACTTTTGCAGCAGATACTATTGACAGCTTTCCCACCACGGCCGCGCCGCGTGCGTGGTGCCTTCTTTAGAACTTCTTCACTTGGTCTTCAACACTAGTTTTGACTGCACTCACTTAGTAGGCTGCACAAAATGTTAGGCACTCACATAGGCATGCTGCACAAAACCAACACCATAACCGGGGCCAGCCATCTTGGGGCGAAGCCCTTTATCCGGTTAATTGTTGGTTCAATATTCTAGGTTTTTAGGGTAGGGTTTGAGGGTTTGTGTCTTTGGGCCAGGAACAGGTTTTGATTCCTCCCACTGGGGCGGTGTTTGCTGGTACGGATGGCAGGAAGGGGAAGGACAGGTCCTATAAGTAGTAGGCTGCTTAGTACATGGTCTCGTTAATACCTGGCAGCGTGGGAGTCCACCTGGTATCCGGGTCGGACTGAACAGCATGCTGACTTGCTTGGTAATCACTTCATAAAGAACATTATTATGGTCTGGTGCGATCTACGGGACCTCGCTTCTGATATTCAGATAATTATGAGAAGTAAGTTTGGTCAGGAGGCATTTCTTTGTTTGGCACTTTGGTTGCGTGTCTTCGATGTCCTGACAGTACTGCGGTCAATGTCCGCAGGCTTCGGTTTGTCTTTCATCGGTTACAATAGTGCCTGCCGGACGACCAGAATGCCCCTCGAGCCTTCATAGGCTCCTTGAAAAGATGCCCTTTTTGGGCTAGTTGGTAATCTGGTTACAAGCGGAATTGCACCAGGCCGCTACTGAGTGGCCAGCAAGTTGCATTCATACCTGGGGGTAACATCGTCGTATGGTTGCTACACACTCGGTTGTTGAAGCAAAAGTATATGAAGGGGCAACGTGCAGCTTTTCCTCTGCCCGCATCTCATGCCACGAGATGCGTGTTACGGTTCCTCTCCCGGGTCGAACTAGTTGCTTAGGCGGCACGTAAGCGCTTAGCCTTCAACCATGTGTGGACCGGAGATGTCAGCGATGTGAACTTACAAGTCGATACACAGGACACTTAAGGCGTGTGCTGTAGACAAAGATAACTATTAATGAACTGAGGCTTAACCATAGCCTCCCAGCGCCCCTATTTATAGGGTTGGCGAAAGCCCGAAATGAGGCAAAGCGTTGTGACAGCCCTTGACACTTGATCCCTCACCACTTGATAAAGTACCATAAAGTGCATATGGCTCCGAGAATGTCAGGTACACTCAACACTACAGCGGTACACTCTTGGCCAACTCAAGGCCAAACAATGACATAACACAACATAAGCCAAAAACGTATGTTCCTTAGAGGTGAGCCAAGTGTCTGCTTGACCAAACTGAGTTACCTCAGGCTTTTACCCTCCTAAACCGTCAGGTTTTAGCTATTTCACTACAATGCGTGCCACTCGCCAGTGCCGATTGGAAGATTGGCCGGCCGTCATCAGCAGCCTAGTGCTAGTGTACTGCGGCATGGCCCACATGGAAACAGCGTCAGGTTTAAGACTGTACGGAGACTGCCAGCGGCTTCCATCACCGTTCTATTTTACGCTGCAAACTGCAAACGGGCCGGCCCACGGCAACACCCGCCCGGCCAAAAATGGTGAGTCCTATGATAAGCCCCTTACACACAATCAACCAAAACGCAAGATCACTTATGTATGCCAATGGTAAAACAAACCCAGGCCATAAGCAAAAAGGTTCTGAACACAATCACGAAGCTACACAACCCATGGTGGACTTGCCGACACACAAGCTGAGACTAGATGCAAACGGCGTGCACAGCAAGGGCAACACACAATTTGACCCTCGAAACCCAAAAAGGCTCCACTTCCATCACACATGGGTGGTGGAGAGACAGCAAAATCATGCAACACCCTGGTAGATAGGGGCTAGCTGGAGGTGGCTTCGACCATCGAATCTAGGTACAGCTAAGGACCAACCTCCCAGCCGCTGAAGGCACCACATGGCACTCTGCATGCATGACTCTGCCTCATTTTGCAACACTCAACAAACAAATAAAAGTGCTGAGTCCCGAGGCCCTCAGAATTTGCCCTTAAGTCCGATGACCAATGGGACGCCCCGTGTCACTCCTGTAGGTCTCAAGATCAAGCTCAATCACAATAAGAAGGAGACACGGCCAGCTGGCTTGGATGCCAGATCCACATCATATGGGAGCCTCTGGGGCCAATCTCTAATCCCCATGCAGGTGACGCAATGACTTAAAAGGCCACAAGCCATTTTGGATCCACCCTTGGGCTGGGGACTACCCTGAGCCCGCATGAATTGCTGTCCAATGCGATCAGCAGTGATGGTGCTGCTCTTGTTGTGTCAGCAGCAGTGTGCCGCCCTCATCTGCATGTAGCAAACGGCCCTTGCCACCCAGGCAAGCTGGGAGCACCTGATAACCAAACGAATCAGAAAGAAAGTGTGTCTATGACTCAGCCGCTGTGTCCACGACCGAAGGTTGGGTACAGGTAATAAAAGCAGGGGGGAGTGCGTACGAGCAAAGCAGGGTCTGTCATGCAGAGCTGGAACAAAAAAGCAGGCCGCAGCAAATTAAGCAGGTTGCATCCACCACCCCAAACCTAGACCTTGTCCACAAGCATTGCTGGCAGGCTAAACATAATGGAATGACAGCTAATCTGATCCAAGAGCCAGGTGAATTGTGCTGCTGTTACATCACATGGGCTTTAAACAGCAGCTGACAGTCAACTTTGTGCTACAACCATCTCCATGTCTATGATCGCCACAACGCCCAGGTTTCAAAGATGCATCACAAACAAGCTGAACCTCATGCATGCTTGAGGAGCATCCTCCCCTCTACTTTGCATACAGTATAATTCTTCTGCCAGCTTATACTCGGCTCCCCTCAGTTACCTCCCCTTCCCACTTTTTGCATCCACTGCCCGTCCCAGAACCCGCTGCCCTTCCCAGAACCCCTGCTCATACTACGAAAGAATATGCCATGTCCTTCCCTACGATACACCTACTGCCAAAAAGATCCAAAAATGCCCCACCCCCTTTTTATGGCATGCTCCGGTTGTTCTTCATAGCTTACACTCAATCCAGTCCTGCTTTATGATCTAAAATTTAGAGCAAAGAGCAAACAGCATTACATGCCGGAGTCAAACTTCGCACAGAGCCCGCCTAACCCCGCTCTGTCCTGTGTTGAGGCAGACAATGGTCAGCTTCACAAGACTCCTTGATCCCTATCAGTTGCAAACATCCCACATACTCACAACCAGGCAGTACACACCTTAGTGCACCCACTACACTATGTATCCATGCAGCCAAAGCAACAGCAACCTCCAGGCTTGTGCCTGCACATTGAGATTATGCCAGCTTCTGCCGCAGCTCCTCCTGTGTACTGTATACACGCAGCCATTTTTCCGCATCCTCCCCCTTCCCATTCCACGCCATCCACCGTCTAGCCAGACAGGGTCTACTAGTGCTGAGATGCAGCCCTTCGCTTCTACCCCATCTCCTTTGCCCCATGTCTCCCCCCCTTCCTCCCCCAGCCCTATCTACCTAACTCCTTTCTGACCGCGACCCCCCCCCCTGCCAAGGTGGCCTGTCCTCCCAGATATGACTGTGCCTGCCCTTTCTACCTCTACACCCCCAAAAAATATATAAGGTTATTGTCCTGGAGCAATCCCTCTCCCCATTTGGTCCACCGACCCCCCTCTTCCCAGCCTCCCCTTCCCGCACCTTCTTTTCCCCCACCTTCTCTTTCCCCCACTCGTCGCCCACCTTCTCTTCCCCCACCATTCCTCCTCCACCCCCCCTTCCCACACCCCCTCTCCAACAGCCCCATCTGAATCCTTCCCCTCAGCAGCGCTTCCTCCGCGCTGCCAGCCTTGACTGTGCCCACCCTTCCTCATACCTCCATATCATACACATCTGTCAGTGTTGGCGATTCTTCTCTCCAGGTGAACAGCACCTTCTTGCGTGTCACCGGGTCAATGAATGGCTGGATGATCTTCCACACACCCCAGAACAGCTGAGCGGCATTGTGCAGGTACAGGACTCGGAGTCTGCAAGTATGTTCAAACATGAAGCAAACAAACACCACCATCCATCACACTACCAACAGAACAAATGCATCATATCATTTTTGCATCATGTATGATTTAGATAAGGGGTGGTGTTGGAGTAACCAACTGTGATGTATAACTTATAATTGTACTATACAAGACAAGCTATGTTAGCCAGCATGTGCGAGAGGCATTTGACACTCTGTGCAGCAGGGCCACAAAAATGTGTAGACATCAGGGCATGAAGAAGGATTCATTAAAGCAATGTGCAAGACAGCTGAGACAAAGCAGGCATTGGCATGCTAGACATGGCAGATGCAGTCTTGTGTAGCAGGCACGTGGGACTCGGCGCCATGAGTCCCCGTGACTAAGAATTTCACTTTGATGTCAAGCACTCCTAACCACCCGGTGCCTTGCTAAAACAGCATAATGTTGACCGAGTTTGCACCTAGGGAGCATATTGCCATATTGCTTCATCTGGCGTGTCCAAGGTTATTGATGGGTGTAGTAAAGGTCAGCTCCTTCACCAAAACTTACTTCAGTAAAATTTACCAAACCCTAAACAACCCTAAACCCTAAAGCTACTTCAGCACAAGCAGGTTTCTCTGCAAGAGCCAAAGCTTGCACGCCATTGGCGTTCAAGCAAACACTCCATACCTAGGTGGCAGCCATGCAACTAAGGCAGCAGCGGGACCATACAGCTGCTCCAAAGGTCACCACCACCACCACCACCACCACCCAGCTCACAGCTTCCAGGTTACTGAAAGATTTGCGCATTTTGGTTCTCAGACTTCAGAGGCTTGCACCAAATGTTAAAGCCTAGACCCTGACATGCTTCTCAGGACCTTGCAGGATCCCCTGAGCTCACCTTTCCACATAATGTGCTTTGAGAAGCGTGAAGAGAGCGCTGATGCTCTGCATGTCACAGTTCTGCAAGGTCAAGTCTGCAACAAGAAAAACACACATGGCATATGACAGAACGCACAAGGCAGCATTTAGAGTGCGCATTGCTTATGTATTGCCTCAGCCTTGCACCACATCGTAGTACAGGAGAGACTGCACAGCTTCGTGGCGGCTGCCTGACGGCTGCCACTGCTGTTCTTAAAGCAGTACTACTACATAAGTCTTTTTTCTCCTTTTATTCATTTTTGATTTTATTGTAAAAGAATATCTTTACATTTTCTTATCTTTTACATGCGGTTTCGTTGACACATACTCGAAGCTCCCAGCTATATGTGCAGAATCTATGAGGCCGCTCCCAGCACATGTGGGTTTGGCCTCTCCCAGCCCCTTTACCTTATTCCAACCACGTTGTTAGGGCCATGTAGAAAGGAACAGCACTGCAAGGATAAGCAAGAAAAGACCTCTCCACACCCAGTGACTCCTTCCAAACAGACAAATAGTTGCCGCCATCTTCCCCAACCCTCAGTCATGTCATGTATTGTTCGCCATTGTAGAGGTGGACCAGGCATAATAGCACTAAACTAGCACGGCAACGTCCCACTTCTCAGAGTGAAGAAAATCCACTGGCCCTGAAACGGATACTCCCAGCAGAATCATCCCAGATACATGAGGCCCGGCGTCACAAAACCGTCAGCAGAAAAAAAACATTCCCATAACTCCACAAACATCCCTAAAGCTAAGGGCATGGTCCCGTCTGACGCATTGCACATGGGCATTTTTCGTTCTCCTACGTGTTATCCAATTCCGTGACCAATATCCCAATATCTCAGCTAATCATCCAATTCCAGGACCGATATCCAGAGCCAATGCGTAGCACCCTGCTCCTGAAACCCTAAGGGTCTTATGTTATGTCCAAGTATACGGCCCTAAACCCTGCCTGCTCCCCCACCCACCTGTGAGATCTATAACAAGAAGGAATCAGTCCTCAGGGTTTAACACGGGGTCTGCCAAGCGTATTGCCACATCCCCACAGTACACTATGAACCTCTCAGTCTCTCTTGGATCATAGGGGATGTGGTTCTTTGCAATCACCAGCACCCCAGCTTCGCCCCTCTGGTTTGGTGAGATAATGAAAGCTTTACGTTGACCCAGGTCTGTAGTGATACTGTCCTGTGTGCAGGAAGTACAGGAAGTACATGTAGTGCTTGGATGCCAAGGGTAAGCGCAGGGCTAGGCAGTAAACGCACAGGTGCTGATTACCAATGTGATGATTTATTCATTGCCGGGTCATCAGATTGCTTTGAAGTAGTCCAGGAGGGTGTCCCTTGGATCCAGGAAGGGAGCTCATAGGGCCCATAGGGCTCTGATCTGACAACAAAAGAAACTCCACGCACGCCCCTATCCAAAGCGAACCACCTCTGTACCTCAGCCAACAGCCCCAGGGGTGGTGTATGGGGATTCATGTAGTGTGGTGGTGAGGGGTGGGGCTTGGTCTGTTTGTTCTGTCTTGCAGACGTCATCATGTCCTCCAGCTGAGGTGATGAGTCAAGCTGAAGAAGTGTGTAGTGGAGGTACTAAATGCTAAGTCTGCTATGCAACCCCGCTATGACTACCCGCCAGATCCAACAGGCCTGCAACGCCGGCCCTCACGGATCGTGGGCAATACCGCTGTTCTGGTGGTGGTGCCGTCTCTTACCTCCAAAAACAAGTCTGCTATGCAATGTGTATTCCTCATGCAGAACAACCTGGACGTGCCAGTCACAAGGTAAGGTGTGGCTGCACACTAAGGCAGCTGGGCCGAAGCGACCAAACACACCGGGTTGAAAAGGATGAATAAATGCAAGAGCTAAACACAGCCGGTTCAACCCCCTCATCCCTACTTAAACGAAACTAGGAACCACCACATACATGAAACAAGGACTAAAACCAACAACACAGGGTTAGTTGCCAGGAAGCTTTTCTTTATAACTTGCAGGATTCCCCCCCCCCCCAAAATGCTCCTGAGTACATCACCCTGCCAAATTCCCACATGCAAGAATGGCTTTGGCCTCCTGTTGTGAGTCCATGTGCATGAAAACTTCCACTGTTTTATACTTTGATTGGACCCGCTTGAAGCTCTGCTAATCCCAAAACCCTAAAAGAAATGTGACCAGTACCTCACCTCCAGGACTCTGCCATGTGGCACAAAGCTCGCCCTCCAAGCAGCATGGGCAGTAAGATCACGGGCTGCGGTTTTCACATGCCACTACAAAACAAAACATGACAAAAAGCAATGATGATCAAGCTTCTTCAGAAATGCTGTCTGCATGCTAGTGTACCACACATATTGACTGAGGTCTGTGGTCCCAGAGGCGCAAACGCATTGTACCTTTCGTGCTACTAGCCACTTGCGAAGGATTAGTTCTGTGGTCCCTTCCTCGCCCCCCGCTACAAGCTGCTGGTCAACTTCCGGAGGGAGCTTATCTTTTAGTTGGCGTACTAGGGCTTCTTGCTCCGTGCTGCTGCTGTTAGGGCGGTTGCCAAACGCCCTCATGGTTGCTTGTACGTGTCCAATGGGTGGACATATCGGGACTTCAAGCTTTGCCGACGTTCAAAGCAGCTTCACTTACTTCCATGATACATGCAGGGAGGAAGTCCCTGGAGTGGGGAAGAGCTCATGCAACCCACGTGAGGCCGGTGGAAGCGTTATGATAGGATTCGCAGCAGCGTTCATTTCACATTGTAAGGGTGTTACTCGAGAACTCAGGAAATGACGTATCCTGTGGGCGTTTAGGCCGGTACAGAGTCTTCTCATGTCGTGCGGTTCTCAGAAATCGCCCAGACACGCAGTCACACTAACCATTGGAGGTCGCAGTGCAGCAACAAGTCCTGCCATGGTGCTTCAGATGCAGCTTAATCTGCCTCGGGCCCTATTGATGATAGCCAAGTCGGGTGAACTGATCACTCTTTTCGAGTGCCACACCCAACCGAACGCCGGTGACTATAACAGGCCCATTTGCGTCGGTTGCCACGCACGTGCATCAACCATTGGGCCCTGGAACATCTGGTTCTCTTAGGTGTGCAGCTGTACCCCCCTTCGCCTCACACCAGCACCTGCTTTTGGCGCATTCAGCGCAGGGTTCCCTTCCTTGCAACTGGTGTAGATTACCTCTGGTCATTGCTGCTTCAGTTTACGCATTGCATTGCTTGCTATCAGGCATTGGACTGCGATAGTTCAAGCAAGCTTTGGCTGCGTTGAGTGCAAGCTTCTGCAGCGCTTCGAGTGTGCCCTCCACGGAAGGTTCGCCAGGAATCTTACTGACGGATACAGAGAGGACACAGCCGTTCCTAAGCCCTTCGATACTGATCTCAGAAATCCTGGGATGTTTTCCTCCTGGTTCAACTCTTCGACGGGTGAGCTTACGTCTCATGCAGGAAGCTGCAAGCACGTACATTCTCATGTGGCCCTGCCCAGCTGCATGCCCTGGTGGTTGCCGTTCTGAGTATAAGTGAGACATCCACCACCTCCCCGCCGTTAGCAATGGGATATTTCTACTTTTCCCGTGCGCCATGGCCATGGCCCGAACACAGCTCATGTTGTGTCGAGCACCAGTCGTTCAAGACAACCGGAGTAGCAACACTCGCTTAATCCTATTCTAATGAACTCGATTATTCTCCCTTTTCTGCAGGGAGCAGTACGGACATAGTTCCAGCTGCAGCCCATGGAGGGCCAACAGGAGCAGCAGCAGGCAAAGCAATGCAGAACGACAAGGTGTACGATATCGCCGCAACCTCTCCGAGAGGCGCATCAGCAAGCCTCGATCAATGTGGGACACGGGATCAGGATCTGCCTGAAGCAGCAGCAGCATTAGACTCGGTTGAGCAGAAGCAGCAGCAGGAGGCTATTCTAGCTTCAGGGAGACCTACCGTACTCGGAGTAAGCAAAGAGATTGGAGGTAAGGCTTGTATCAAAATTCTCTTAGGAGCGGCATCTGCCATGATGCGCATACTCCAGCAGCATGATGGGGACATTTGGTTTCACCAGAAATTATGCCTGGGCTAGCAGGTGTTGCATTTCATGATATGCCATAGCAAAAAATGCCGCACCTCAAGCTGTCACGAAGCACAGCGGGGCGGAACAGAATACGGGTTGTCTACGCGTGTATGTGTATGTAGAGGTATGTGTGGTTTGATTGCCCTGATTAGAGCCACATCAGTGGGGCAAGATGGCCTATCAGGCACAGAGCATACAAGTGGTCAAGGAGATCATCAGCAGTAAAACAGAAGGACGAGCCAGAAAGGCCATACAGACACTAATTGCTGTCATGTAGCATGCGGGCTTGGAGCTGCTTAGTGCTCATTTGGTAAGGGACCAATATGCTTGCATCGTCTGGTTAGAGTTATTTTTTGCTCTTTTGCACCCCAGTCTCTTTCTGTACATGCAATCTCTACACCCCTATTCCTTTTAGCTATTGCATACAAAAGGGCACTGCATTTAGTACCAAGGCAACCCGTAGCCATGAAATTGGCCTAATTTCAATGAAATTGGCCTAAATAAAAGTGCTATGTCCGCCGCTTGCTTACAGGCCTGTGGCGCTAAACCCTAAACCCGTGTCCAGGAGTTGAGGTACTGACTCATATTGTGGGCACAGCAGCTGGATTGTGCGCCCTGGCCTTTTCTTGACATCCAATGATATGCCACAGCAAAAAGTGCCATAGGCGCCGCACCTCAAGCTGCTATAGAAACAGCCAGGCGAAACAGAATACGGGTTGTCGTTGGCATGCCCTGGTCTTACCAGTCTCTTTATTCCATCTGTATGTATCTAGTTGCGGGTGCTGCAAGTCTGATTCCACTGTGAACTGCTATGTGCTGCAGATGCAGAATACATTGCCATCATAAAGTTTATAAACAGCGTCCCTAAACAGATCACCATGGAGAACCCCTACGCGCCTAAGGACCCCCTACATTATGCAGGTAAGTTCCTTAACCTCCGGGAAGGAGTTTTTTTTGCAAAATGGTGCTCTAGGTAGTACAGCCACTTGTATATGCTGCTTGCTGCATCATGTGTTCGTATGACATGTCCATCCTGCTCTACTCAGGGTTTCCTATGTTACTTAGACATGCAACTGGCTTAGTGCCTGTGTGTAGTTCGTATCTTGTAAGGCCTAGTGTCATGGAGTGTCCTTTAGATTTTTGGCAGTACGGAACCGTAGGACGGACTAGTAACCGACTTCTAGCCACCTCGCCTGGAGCTGGAGCTTCTCTTTCACTTGTATCTGTGGGCATCTCTTCTTAGGGCTGTAAGTTGCTGCTAATGCCAACGCAGTTGTTTACTGTGTCCTCATTTAGCAAAGGGCCCGCAGTTTGCCAAGGTTGCCTTGCGAGTGTGGCAATTACCTGCGCTTAGCATGCGGCTGGAGAGATGGGCTTTGCCTAGGCCCCGCCTGACCGTTCATCTGTCCAGAGAACCTAAATCGAGACATGAATCATTGTTTTTCCTAATCGCGCTCAACCCTAACCAAGGGTCTGTTTGCTGGCCCTGTTACTTACCCAGACGTCAGGGCCCATGCTGGGATACCGATGCATACCCATAAAGTATAATTTATCAAAAAGGAGATGAATAAATAACAGTGCTACCTCTCTGTTACCGATACCTATTCTTGCTGTGTAAGCAGGATTCTTTTGGGCTTTGTACTTGCTCCAATCCTCTTGGTGATGCATAGGGGGGACAGGGAATTATGGTGATGTTAAAGTGCTGACGTACTGCATTGTACTGCCTCTGTACCTCACTAGACCCCAACTGGCGGTACAAGCCCGTTGACCCCACCAAGTTCCTTGGCTACTGGCAGAAGTGTGCTGTGCGCTCCACTCCCCCACCCTTCCCTATCCACATCAAGATGGAAATGCCAAAGATTTCATCCCTACTGGTGGAGAATGTGCCGGGCATGCTGGTGAGCTGGGCAAAACCCATGGCTGGTGTTATACATGCGGTTTAGGGCTGAACGGGGTATACTCATGCCGAATGCGCTACAAGAGGTGCAAGGTTTAGAGTTTGAGGTGGTAGCTATGGATGACCAAGGCATACAGGGAGCTTACGGTTGAGCAGGGTATAGTTACGCTTAGGCACTACAAGAGGCTGAGGGTTTAGGTTTTAGGGTTTTGGGGCTTCGCAGAGGTAGCGGCAGTTTCTGCCCATTGTCGTGTTGTGTCAGAGGCTTGCCAGCCGGTGCGCAAGACCACAGGATGGATGTGGCATTTTGCGCATTGTAGAGCTTTGCTTGATAGGGTTTAACCAAGATGCTGCCTGACATGGTGCAACATTATTGCCAATTTAGCATAGCAGGGTAGAGGCCCGCAGATCAGCCCCCATTAGAAATGCGAGCAGTCTCAGATGGTGATGAGGTCGGTCACGTCTTACCAGTCCTTAGTTGAAGCGTTCTTCCTGTTTGTTCCTGTTTGTTGTAACTTTTTTGGAGCTATCTTTTCTGTTCATTGTAGCTTATAAATCTAGCTACCTTTTCTGTTTGTTGTAACTTGCTTAGTTCGGATCTTTTGTGTTTTGTTCCGCCCTGCAGTTCCAGCTGACCCCTGACAAAAAGACGTTGGAGATGAGGAGCATCATGGACTTTGTTCCCGCCTTCCTCGTGGCCATGGGGGCAGATTACGTTGAGAATTTCCCACTAGATGGCAGCAAGGCTAGTTGGTACCAGCGGAGGGACTTGGTGGTGGGAAAACATTACGGCCAGGTCTTCATGACAACGGATGACATGCTCATCCTGAGGTGAGGTCATAGCCTAAACCCTAAATCCTAAAACATAAACCCAAGCATAGACCCTAAACGCTAGTGGTGGGCAAACACTATGGACAGATCTTTATGACAACAAATGACATGCTCGTCCTGAGGTGAGGTTATACCCTAAACCCTACACGTAAACATTAAACCCTGAACCCTAGTTGTAGGGAAGCACTTGAACAGATATCCATGACAATGGATGACATGCTCATCCTGGGGTGAGGGCCTCCTCCACCCTGATTGGAGTCACTGGTTGACTTGGCACCTTTGCTATGTGTTATTAGTATAATATAGTGTTTATCTACCCTGCCTGGCATCTTGTCGACAGTGCACTACTTGTAGGCAGAAGAGGGGCCCTGCCCCAGACGGTTTGCTGACTTTTGTGCGCCCACAGTACCCAGGCATTGCAGGGCAGTATGGGTTTTCTTGTAGGATATGTCAGGTTGTTGTCAATGTTGTAGTAGCGCTGTGTGTGACATATGATGATGTTTCTAATTCCTCCTGTTAATGTAAGGATAACTGAAGTGGGATATTGAGGGAATTACCGATAGTGTGACTCTTACAGCAAAGAAGGGGCTTGGCCCCTCCTGACCACGATGTGTCTCTCCAAGCCACAACACGATCATCACCCCTAAACCCTAACCCCATAAACCCCCTGTTTTTTTTCCTGCAGGGTTTATGCTATGGGCCTAATCTCCAAGAAGCCTGATTGGGTTGCTGAGGACTACATCCTGATTGAACCAGATGGCAAGACCATTGTGACCAAACTCACTTGCAGAGACCCAAAGAAACCAAGCAGGGAGTGCTGGCAGTACTTGGTGGGCGAGTACCAGGGGCCAAACAGACCACCCAAAGGCCAAGTGAGGAAGTGCTAAGGGACCAAAGAGGGACCAAAGAGGGTACCCAAGTCAAAGTATTGACTAAATGGCTCTTGCCGTGGACCTTTGCCCGGCTATTAGGAATGGGTGAATCACCTATAGGACTGGCCAAGGGGATGTAAGGGGATCACAAGGGACCAAGCAGGCTGTCTGTGGTGGCTTTGCAAGAAGGCGGGATGGAGCTGTACAAAGTGCTGCTATCACGCAGCTGTGCTCATCTTTCTGGCGTGGAGGGCCTTCAAGAAGGTACCTGCCATCTTGTCTGCTTGACCTTGGGCCTCGTGGAGCTTGGGTATGGCCCACGCAGCTACCACTGGGAGGGAGGGGGGCGTTTTGTGCAGAGCATGAAGCTTCGCAAGAAGGCAGATACACTGAGCTCTGCTACTGGTAATATGGTTCTCTGAGCAGAGATCTTTGAAATGGCGCTGGGTGAGTCAAAGTGCTGTGCTTCTGCGTTTTTGTCGGGACAATGGCGTTGGTCTGAGAAAGAACTCCAGCACGGGTGGATAGATTTGAAGGGGGGCTTCAATGCCCAGTCGGAGAGGGGTCCTTATTGTGGCTTGGTTTATCACATGAGGTGGAGCGGATGTTTAGCTTCAAAGCTGCTGACCCGCAAGTTTGGATATCGACCCCAGTCTAGTCGTTGCAGAAGGGTAGGGGTAACAGTGTAGTTGTGTTGGTTTGCATACCATATCACATTAGCCAGCAGCAAGGCTGATTTGTTGTGCAGGGGTCAAATGGCTGTTGGTGTGGAGAATCAGTGAGTGGGCTGGTTACATGGTTTACTGGAGGTGTTTTTACCGTAGTTGCTTTTTGAGCATGTATTGTGTTCATGCCTGGCTCTCGCTGTTGATCCCAGCTGAATAAGCTCCTAAGGGGAGATTGTTTTGCATGCGTTGTGTGGTGTGGCAGCTTGTCAGGAAGGACTAAACCACCACGGGTTGTTATGTACATAGAACCGGTACCTTGTTAAGGGTAGAATATCATTTTTGGTGACCTGCACAACTGAGTTGTCTTATGGAGCCATATTCATTAATGCAGTGAGTCTGTGTTTCTTAGAGTGCTGCAGAGCTTTACCCTCTTGCGGTTGTTCCTTTGTTTACAGTTGAGTGGACTGTTGCTGCTTTGTACTTAGTTTATAGTATAGTGTATGTGCTGCACGTAGCTATACATATTGAGGCCAGTGGATGAGGCAATTGGGGCAGCTTTTTATGTCTGCACTACAAGGGGCATTCCTCTGGTACACGCTCATTTGAAATACTTGGTGTGATTAGCAGGGTCTTGCCTGCGTCGTTTGCGCGGGGGGGGGGGGGGGCTTGTCTGTAAGGTAGGGTGTAAATACATAATTGTGACTCTGATTAGCGCGGGGGTCCGATAAAAGACAGAGATGTTACAGAAAGAGGCAATTGTGAGTTTGAGCACTTCTGTGGTGCCCCCAACCGGACTACGAGAGTGGGTTGGTGCTTCATGTTCTACTGCATGCGTCGATGCCTACTGCCACATGCATCCGGTCGACCCTGAGCGATGCCGTTAGGAAAGTAGAGATTCGTGCTTGTGAAAGGTTGCTCCATCTTCTTTGCGTATTCACTAGCCCTTGAGGTTGCCCTTCGGCTGGTAATGAGCTCTTGACGGCCTTGGTGCCGCGATGGGACCGAGCAGTTCATCCGGTACATCTCCGCTTCTCAACTGCAACAAGTCTTGCAGCAAAACGAGTTGCTGTTCTCGATTCAATATTGATCAAAATGACCGTTTGAAACAAGGGCGCGAAGGGCATAATGTGCTCGGCGAGTACAGGACGAATATGAGTCTATATACGTCAGACACATCCCGCTCCAAACACTGACGGTGTTCACATCGAAAAAAATTGTGACGCTTCGTACTTCACCGCAAGCTTCAGCATCTTAGCAGACCCCGCCCCGCTACTCAGCGTATCTCCGTTGACCCTAAAGCGCAACTTAACTACCCGATCGCTCTCAGTCCTGCCACACCCCTACAGACAAAAAAAGGCAATGACCCAAAGTTGCAACAGTACTACTGAGTGAGACCCGCTATATACCAGCCTACCGTCTTGACGCTAGTAATCTTGCAAGGGCAACCGTCAGCTGGACAAACACCCAGTCACAAATGCGCACTGCCAAGGATGCAGACTTATACATCACCAGAGCCCACTGCGCAGCACATCCATAAATTTTCCGTCTGCAAGCACGTAGCATTGGCAGGCAAATTCCGGCCATTCTCATATGATCACCTTTTGGCGGGCTCAGTTGGCCCTATTGCTTACATCCGTGCACCACTGTGATACAGGGCCTAGGACACTCACTGCACTCAACATCAATATAAATTACAACTTTCGCAGACCGTACCTTCCAAGCAGGAGAAACCAGCAACCCTCTGCAGCTGGGCTCCTCTTCGGCTCGTAGCTAGAAGTGCACTGTCAACAATCAAAATGGCAGGCATGGTGAATATTCCCTCCAAAGACTCACACCATGATACGTGTCCCGTCAATCATCATAAGCAGCTCGCAGAAATCTCCCTCCACTACTAACTTCAGCAGATGCATATGAACGGCCGCCACACCCGCCACTGCAAACTTTGCAACTCCTTATATTACATCGATCACAACTAATGAAAGATGCAGCAACGATGCAACACTGGCATGAACCATGCCATCCCACCTTAAACCCTTCTGAGTGAGCAGACACAGGGCAATTAGGTACTAGTACTGACACCATGTGCATGCCGAGTACAAGCCAACCCCGGTCAACTCTCAAGCCACTTGGCGTAGGCAACACCTAGCAGCACTTACATTGTGCTTTACTTCTGCCAACATACATCACACCCTCTCGTAAACGTTTCTGGCAGTACGTGTTGAGTTCCCCCCTCCCTACCACTATACGATGGCTTTAGCAGGTGCTGCAGCTGCTTCTGGCTGCTTCCCTGTGTACACCCCATTCACAGTCTTCCCTGTTACCCCCCTTTGCAGTCCCACCCCTTCCAACACTTGACCCCAATTCTTGCGTGAAGGTGGGGCTTGCGGGTCAACCTCCCATGGTTGACTGAAGGGAATGGTTGACTTGATTTCAAAGGTAGTGCCTGCTGCTGCTGGTTGGTTCAGGAGGGACACACAGAGGTCTGCCACCTCCTCACGAGCTATCTTACCCTGCACAGTAAATTACAATGGAATTAACTGGCTTTTTTAGTTCTACATCATGAATCAGGTGAGAGCCAAGGGATTGCTTGCTATTGTAATCTACAGTGTTTCATGAAATGGCATGGCAACATGGTCAGAGGCGTCACAGCCTCAAGCTTCGCACAGTGCCAAGGGGGTGATATGCCACTTTGCTGCTATGGTGGGTTGTAAGAAGGGTGCACATGTCTGGCGCTGCCTCCCCCGTTTCTATCCTCCTCTTGGCCCCTCTCTCTTACCGCCCCCCTCGCCCCTGCCCCCCTCCTTGAAATACCCCTTCTTTCCCTTCTTCCCTGGACACATCCTTCACCCAGCGCCAAGCTTCAAAGACCAATCCCCTGCTTCAAACCAACAAAGTGTGACTATTCATGACAATCGCTGAAGACATCACCACTAGGCTCGGACTTGATACTCTTACCCAGAACAGGGTTTAGCGCCATGCAACGTCCTTAACACAGATGCAGTCACGGTTCTGCCATCGGAGCACATGGTCTAATTATCATACATCACCCCACAGTTACATAGAATGGCCTGCTTCCCTCCTCTCCTTCCCCAAACTCTCTCCCAGTTTGATAACCCCTCCCAAAAAACAATCCCAAAAACAAAACCCATCACCTATCAAACGTCGCTACATGCCTAATTTGTTGACATAACCCTCTTCACATCCAACATGTGGCCCCCTGCCCCCCATCCCCCCAAACACCCAGCCCCCCGTTCCCCCCAA
>OY744506.1:8033931-8060324 GCA_963556185.1 Pseudopediastrum boryanum
CTGCAGCAGCCGCCCCTCCTTCCCCTGCCCCTGCACCAGGCTGATTCCACTCTGGCTGACTCCCCCCATGACCACATCATCCAGGGCACCCCAGCTCTGAACCAAACTACCATCAGCAGCTAACAACACCTGCAGGAGAAACAGCCACAGATATGTCAACCGGGGGCACTCACCCAAAAACCCTAAACCCCAGGCACCTAGTGACTCTGGTGACTCTGGTGACACGTTCTGTTCTTTCTGTTTGTGGCCATTCTTTCGGCGTATACGGTATATGTGTTTTTGTTGCATGTGCTCAAGTGGATCTGATGATGGCCAACAGGCCGAAACGCATATTCCCCTGCACTTGATGTATGAATTCACGATCAAAAGAAGAATGGCTTTGGCGTCCAAGTACAGCTGCTACCTCGAGCAATAACTACACAACACCTGCAGGGTAATCAGCCACAACAATAACACACTTCATAATTTGAGTAGCTGAGAGGACTTAGTATATGGACCTTGGGAATCTGATGATGGCCAACAAGCCAAAACGCCTAATCCCGCGTGACTTGATGGCAGACCAGCCACAACAAAGAAACTTAGTCTGAACATCTTATTTACGGTAGAACTTTTTTTTTTTTAATGCAACAGCCAGGTACATTATACATTATACATCGCTCTGCTTGGCGGTGACATGTCTTTTCTAGGCATGTTACCGCCGAGCCTGTAAAGTGAACTAGTAGGGAGTTTAGAACTCGGTGAAGGCAGCTGGATCCCGTGTGTGCGTCCCTGTCTCGTCCAGGGGGCATGCGCGCCAGTTGCAGCGCACAGCTGGTCACTGAGCCATGCAACCGGGTCAAACGACCTCGCAACGTGCACAGCAAGAGGCATGGGCCTGTTGAGCACTTGCGATTGCTTAAGACGGGGTCCGAACGCCTCAGCTTCGTGAACTGCAGAACTTTCGGCAGTGACGATGCTTCGGTACAGAGCAAGCTATCCTCTTACGTCATGCAGCTGTCTCGCCTTGGCGTTGGAGCCTGTGGTGTTGCTGAAAGCAGGATACCGGATAGTGGATGTCGTATTGTTACGAAGGACTGGCAGTTGATATGGTCCGGGCTGCCAGAGGGTCAGCCACGGCAACATGGGGTGGGCCTGTTTCTTAACTCGAAGTGGTCCCGTTGCCTAATCGACTGGTCTGCTGTCAGTGAGCGAATCCTGGTAGTCCGTGTGAGAATCAGCAGTGGGATAAACGCCTCAATCGTGGTAGCATATTCGCCGACTGATACCGAGTCCACCCCTGAGGAGGTCAAGGAAGCTTTCTACCTGCAGTTGGAAGCTATCTTGGCAGCGCTGCCTTCCAGGGACATGCTAGTCCTTCTGGGTGACTTCAACGCCCAGGTTGGCACTGATCCAGAACCGTATGGGGGTGTTATGGGGCCTCATGGCTTTGGGAAGCAGCAGCCTTCAGGGAATGGTGAGCGACTCTTGCAGCTGGCTGGTGCCTTGAACCTTCGCTTAGCCAACACCTTCTTCAAGCACAGCAATTACCGGACTGCTACTCACAAGATGGTTAATAGAAACAAGCAGGATGTGCTCAGGGTCATCGATTACATAGCTGTCTCCAAGCGGTTCATGTCAAGTGTGACAGACTGCAGGGTCTTTCGCAGCTTTGATACAGGTGGCTCTGATCATAGAATGCTGGTGCTTACGATGCGCCTCCGCTTGTCAGTGGCCAAGCAGCACAGTGCGAAGGGACAGCCAGCACGGCCCTATGACTGCAGCCGGCTGCAAGAATCTGCAGCAACTCAGCAGTGCTTTGAGCTGGCAATGTCTAACCAGTTCAGCCGTCTGGTAGGGGCTCAGTTGCAGAGCGCACAAGACGAATGGACACAGCTAACAGCGGCAGCCAGCCAAGCAGCCCATAAGGCTGGTCTAAACCTCAAGCCTCAGCAGCGGCGCCGAGATTTTGCTATATCCGATGCGACCTTGCAGAAGATTGAGCGGAAACATGCAGCACATGCAGCGGTGCTGTCCTCTCCTAATGATGCTACCAGGGCAGATTACAGGGAGGCCAATAATGCTGCTAGGCGAGCCGTTAAGAAGGATCAGGAGCGGTACTTCAAGCAGCAAGCGCTGTTTGCGGAACATGCTCTAAAAGCTGGTAATCTAGCCGTGTTCCACAAGCATGTCCAGCGGATCTTCAAGGAGCAGCAGGGCAGTAGCTCTGCTGCTCCTACAGCTGTGCTAGGGGGTGCTGATGGCAAGCAGCTGTTCCAAAGCAGGGAGGAGGTGGTGAAGTGCTTTGCTGAGCACTTTGCTGATGTCCTCAACTGCCCTGCCAAGCTCGACCAGCAAATGCAGCAGACCATTGAGGAGTTAGTGCAGAAGATGGAGGCAGGGCAAGGTGCAAACCAGCAGAGTGAAGCAGCAGCTCAGCCACCTACTGTGCAGGAGGTTGAAGAAGCTGTCTTTGCCTGTCGTAATGGGGCAGCTCCTGGGGTTGATGGTATCGCAGCGCCTATGCTAAAGCTCAGTGGGACCATGCTGAAATGGTTGCACAGGGTCATTGTGGCGGTGTGGGAGTCAGGGAAAGCGCCAGTGGAGTGGAAACGTGCACTGTTGGTGGCACTGTATAAAGGCAAAGGAGAGCGCAAAGTGAGAGATAGCTATAGGGGGATAAGCTTGCTAAGTATACCGGGGAAGGTGTATGTCTTGGTCATTTTGGCTAAGATCAGTTCTCATATCGATGCACAACTGCTTGATAACCAGTCTGCTTTTAGGAAGGGGAGGGGCCTCACTGATGCTCTGTTCACCATACGCCAGGTCATCTCTAAGTCTGTAGCATTCGATCAGCCTCTATTCATGGCTTTTGTGGATTTGCGTAAGGCATATGATTCTGTACCGCGAGACACGCTATGGCGCATCCTGCATGTGTACGGGGTACACACAAAGCTGATAGAGTTGCTGATGGACTTGCATACTGGCACACAGGCTGCTGTTAGGATGGGTGGTGTGGTGTCTGAGTGGTTTGATGTGCATGGCGGGGTGCGGCAGGGATGTGTCATTGCTCCCTTGCTGTTCAACATCTACATGGACTTTGTGGTTCGGCAGGCAATGGCTCAGATGCCGGAGGGATGTGGGGTGAAGCTAGCCTATCATGCAGATGGGAAACTTGAGCGTGATGGGTGTGGTAGTGGTGGGTGTGTGGAGCTGTTGTCTGTTCTGCTGTATGCAGATGATATGGTGTTGCTAAGTCCCAGCAGGGAGGAGTTGGTGGTCATGCTGCAGGTGATGGACAAGGTTGCTGCTAGTCTTGGGTTGCGCATCAATGCAAGCAAGACTGAGATCCTGTCCATTGACAAGGATTGGAAGGAGGGGGATGTGCCAGTGCAGCAAGGACCAGAGGTGGTTATCAGTGAGGGTGTGGTAAAAGAGGTGTCACAGTTCAAGTACTTGGGAAGTGTGCTTGTGACTGATGGCAGGTTGGATGTGGAGTTGAATATCAGGAGGGGTAAGGCTGTGGGGAGGTTTAAGCAGTTTGAAAAGATGTGGGGTACCAAGCATCTGTCATTGGCTACGAAGGTGAAGTGTTACAAGGCATATGTGTTGCCAATTCTGCTGTTCGGGAGTGAGTGTTGGTCCCTGACCAAAGTGCAATCGCAAAAGCTTGAGCGGGTGCACTCTAGCTGCCTTAGGAGCATCCTGGGGGTCAGGCTGTCAGATCGGCACACCAATGAGCATATCAGGAAATCATGTGGGGTAGCCACCTTGTCAGCATACATCACAGCAAATAGGCTGAGGTGGCTGGGGCATGTGGGCCGCATGGAGGAGGGCAGGTTGCCGCATATTGCGTTGTTCTCTTCATTACATGGTGACATGACGAGGCCAGTGGGTAGGCCTCGCCATACCTGGGAGAAATGCGTGTGTGCTGATCTGAAGGTGCTTGGTCAAGATGAGGGGAGCTGGGAGGCTTCATGTCAGATTAAGAGTGCTTGGAGGAAGAGGTTGTGGGATCTTACGCACCCTTGGGAAAGCCAACGGTTAGTGAGGTGTAGAAGGCGCACTAAGCAAGCTATTGATAAGCATGTGGAGCGCTATGTGGTGCCTTTCAGTGGCTGGGAGGATGGTGGTTCACCAGTACCTAGGTGGTGGGAGCCACCTCCAGCCCCTACTAGGGTGGTGCTTGATCCTGCTGCCTCCCCGCCACCCATGTGTGATGGAAGTGGAGCAGGTTTTGGGTTTTAGTGGTGGTGTTTGTTTCCCCTTGGTGTGCACGCCGTTGCATCTAGCCTCAGCTTGTGTGTGGCAAATCCACCATCGGTTGTGTGGCTTCGTGATTGTGATCAGGAGCCTTGTGTTTGTGGCCTAGGTTTGTTTGGCCATTGGCATTGCTGGTCTTGCGTTTTGATTGATTGATTGAACTTTAGGTATGAAGCTTCACACAATACTTGGCTTTCGAGCACCCGTTGACTGACCGGAGTTGGGGATTTGGGCTCGAACTTTAGTACCGGTAAGAGCACACGTCAGCTTAACTTATGATACACCCCCCGCAGTTCCTTTTGGACATTGCCCCCCCCCCCCCCCCCCCCGCCCGACTCCCTTTTCCTGCACTTAGGATGTGGGCTAAGTGCCTCAAATACGCCCCATAATTAAGAACCCTGCACTGGCAAATTTGAAACATGCACTTCCAAACCAAACCCTCCAAACCACTCACCAGCCCAGGTTCTGGTCCTAGAACATCATGCTACTGTATCCGCCACCCTCTCTCAGCCATGCCCATTCCCTCATGCCCACTTCCTCTGCCGATACGAACCCACCCCACCCAACTTGCTGCCCTTGATACAACACACCCATGAACACCACAAAACCCTATCCCTCCTAACCCCTAAACCCCAGCCCTCACCTGCCCAGCTTCCTGTCCAAGGTATTGTGCCACGGCATCCATCACATTCCTCAACCCCACATATTCCACTGTCTCAGGCGTATCCCCCACAATCTCAGGGTCAAAGAACTTTATACCCTGATAGTATTTGGATCGATCCGCTGTGTCTCCTTCCTTGGGCTGCACCTTCACAGCTGTGCAACTAATCACTTGTGTCACTCCGGTGAATATGTCAGGTGTTAGGGTTTTGCGTTGGGTGATATCTGCTGCTGCAATGTCAAGTTGGCCGCCAGGTGCAACGGGGAGGGTAGACTGCAAGGGGGAAGAACAATATGCTGCAAGTCAGTCTTGTTACGTGTTGCTCATGACACCAAAACGGCTATGTGAGAATGAGCATGTCAGCACGGAGCAGCAGCAAGAGGAGCAGCAGCAAAAGTGGCAGCAGCACCAAAAGCCGGGGCAGCAGCAAGGTGGCAGCAGCAGCAGCAGCACCACCTGCTATACTTGTAATGTAAGCACTTGTTGTTTAACTTTACCATCAGGTGCAACCGGGAGGGCAGACTGTAAGGGGGAGGAACAATATGCAGAAGCAGCGGCACTGACACCTTTTGGGAGCTGCTCGTCAAAGCAGGGCATGTAAAGAAGATATCACGGCAGCAGCACAAACAGCAATACACGCTTTCTCTCTCTTTCCCTCACAAAAGAAACCTCAAGCCCTCCTCACGAGTAATATACTGGCATAATACACATCCTTCACTAGAGCACAAACCTTCGTGCACTGCATGTCATCTTGCATCTTGTAGGACCCCTCTTCCCTACCCCCTCCCATAACCACTCCACCTCCACATCCACCCTCCCCTCAAGCGCGCCTCGCCCCCTCCACTCCAAGCCCAAACCCCTCCCCTCCACCCCCAAACCCATCAATTCCCCCCTCACCAGCAGCTCCTTGGCTTTATCCACATCTCTCACCAGAGCCCGCACCTTCCTGCCCTGTGCCACCAGCAGACCCACCACACGCTTACCAACACCACCAGTAGCACCTGCAAAGCAATGTATGAACATAACACATCCTTACCAACCAACCACAGATACCCCTACATGGATTTCAAAAGAGCGAGCAGCAAAATGCCAGGAAAAAGAAGGGTCCATGGGTCATAAGGATTGATATGGAACCATAGCAGACAGCGTGGAAATGAGGGCGGCGGCCACAACATGCAAGCATCCGCCGTGCATTTGGTTCTCCTAAACGCTTAGTATGGTTGAAGTATTTGATCCGGCCTACAGCTTGGGCCCAGGTGGAGTGACCCAACCCCATGGTGCAGCTGCTGCTAAGGCAAGAAGATGGCAACTCACGTCCCTAATCCAGTCGTGAAAGGAGCATCCTCCATTTGTCGTCATGCAGCAATGCTACAGGAATTAGTGCTATATTTTTGGCTGTGGGCTCATCACCTGTTACCAGGACCACACCAGAGTCCTGTGGCCCTGCTGCTGCTGTGCTGGGTGATGGGTTGCGGGCCAGTAGTGTCATCACTGCTGTCTTCTTCTCCTGCATGCCAGAACACTCCTTTCACCTGTACTCTCTCTCTATGGGCAAGCTGTACTATGGGTCAGGTCTCATGCAGTAAAGTTGCTGCTGCTCCATGGATCTCCAACGCAACCTGCCTTCTTCTGCTCCAAATATCACTTTCAGCTGCATGCTGCACAACCCTTTTGGAATTTAATGCTTTCCTGTGAAAATGCGATCATGTGATGAGGTGCCATCCATTGCACCAAGTATGAATAGCTCATGTTAAGTATACTAATGCTTGGCATGGAGGTTGTAAGGTTTGTTTGGCTTTGAGAGGGTTGGACTTGGGCCACGCTACTGACCTCCGTACCGCCTCGGAATATGGCGCCAAGGATTTTTGACGGCTGCTCCACGAGGGCCTGCAGGACCTCCTCTGGCTTTGGAGGTTCGTTGAAGAACATGACAGTCTGGGCGAACCTGCCGATGTCCCAGGGCTGCCGGCCACCTGTAAATGCGCCCTTCGGTCACGCGAAACGGCTACACAAACATTCCATATCATCCGGCATGGTCTGCATATATGCTTAGAATGACCGAGTTAAACCACAGGAACCATATGACTACCGCGGAGCGTCATTGCATGGGAATCAGTAAGGTCTGCCAGTACGCTGCGAGGGCCGCTAACCTTGCTTCTCATCCTTGGATGCTTTTACTAACAGGCGAACATCCCTAGCTGCTGGTTTGCGCGGCTTGTGACCTGGGAGACAAGCGCGGTCAGTCACACGGCATCTTGAAATGACGATAGTAGGACGTCAGGTGAGGGAACGCAGAAGCGCACCACAAGGCAGCGTTCTAAAGTGATGGTTTGCGCCTATCAGCATCCCCTGAGTTTGCATCTTCGCAAACACGGACAACCGCTGCCTGTCAGTGTCAGTCGATGAGGTGAACAACAGGAGACAATTGCACTGCAATCAGACATCAAGTCATTTAACGTCAACTGGTACAGCATAATGGCCTGAAGAAGCAATAACCCTCTTTTTAGGATGCTCAAAGGGCAGGTACTTCAACAAGTGCCTGGTGTACTGCAACTTCGGAGCTTCTTGAATCTTTGGCTGGCATGCAATCACCTTGGTAAGGCTTCGTAGTAACATCCCATGCGCAGAAAACCATCCACGGATTTTATTTTCAAATGTAAAGCAATGATTAGCGTCTCAAGGTTCTATTTTCACAGATGCTTGACGTGCTCCGCCCATGTTGACTGGTGTTGCCCGTCAAGTGAAGAATGCGTCGAAGTTACGGGGGTTTCTCTCGTGAAAGGCTTGTTACAAACTCATCAGGATTGCGGCAAGCAACATGCAGGATCTGGCCGGCATGCAGACAACGATCATGCTGTGTAACCAGAGCAGCTGCAGCAGAGGTTGAGCCAACATACCACACACGCGGGAACAGACGGATCATAGATCGGGTAGACATTTACGGCCGGGCACCACTCGAACAAGAAGATGGAAACATACGCAGCTCGCTACTCGGAGGTATGCCCCCTTGTATACCTGGAAGCAGGAACTGGCACCTTCCCTGTCGACACTCAGTTATTGCATCTCTACACTTGACATGCAACATGGCCGATTGTGTGATGCAGAGCAGACGTGCTTCATTGTCAGACCCAAGCTCCAAGGCAAGACTGCAGCCCCAACTGCAGGAGCAGCCAGCAGCAGCAGCACAGCAACGCCATACCTTCTATACATTCCTGACATAGATGGCATGGGTGCAACATCCAAGCAGCAATGGGAGGACCTAAACGGCAGCTTTGACTTCTACATGCTGAAGCTACTTCCAAATGATAGGAGCAACTTCCCAGCTATTGTACATACCGTAGTGGTAAGTAATGCCACGATTGCCACTAACAAATAATGCCACCCACGGCTTCTGATCGTATACAAAGTCTTACATAACCTGTGCGTTGTATTGGGCTGGATAAGGCACCTCAGACAGTACATGATTTCAGCCCAGCAAAAGCCTGTCTGCAGACTCGAAAGTACAAGAGCCACGGGAGTCCTTTGGCTTCTTTGTGTCTGAGCCTATCAAAGCATCGTCTTGCCACCCTGGCATGACCAGTTCAGTACTATTTCATGCTGCTTCACATGCATAGCAGTTATATTTCAGGTTTTAACTTATGCTGCTTCACGTGCATGTTTGCCGTGCCTGTGTGCAGGCTCACATCAAGCGTAAGCTGGAGGGTATAGGCCCCACACAGACAGCCTTCCTGGTGGGGGAAGGCTGGGGAGCACTGGTGGCCATCGCAGCAGCAGCACAGTGCACGTAAGTTTCTGGGGTTTGCTCAGCACTTGGGCACGACCAAAAACACCCTTGCTACTGTGTTGCAGACACCAAAATCTCAGTGGCGATGCTCAGGACCAGAGGTACTTGGCAGGTGCTTTAGCAGGCAAGGGGTTGGAGTTAGGGCTTGACCCAGGCAGCAATGCATGCATATTCCTACATGAATAAGGGCTGTATCATGTAGCATTTACTGCCTGTATACTGGTGTGTGGCATGTGCACTGCACCCAATTCCCAACCGAAGTAGAGCGCAGAGGAAGATGCATAGCTCCTGCAAGCATTCTTTTTCTTCGCTTCTTCGCTCCTTAGCTGCAGACATCAGCAGCAAGACCCATCTCACCGGCAATATGTCATATCTCAGAATATGACATATTGCCGGTGAGATGGGCTCCTTTCATCTGGGGTCTTAATTACTTATGGGGAAGGAAGTTGCCGGGAAAGAGGTAGGGAAGAACCAAGCTGCAGCTAAGCCTTACTATCAATACCTGAAGTGCTGGCTGCTAGATGTTCGGAACCAACCAAATTGCTTGTCCTTGCTTCTGCTGCTGTAGTGAGATCAGTCGGCTTGTGCTTGTGAACCCTGCCACCAGCCCCCATGGCTCGATGTTGTCTACGGTGGGTCCCTTGTTAGCCCGCCTGCCTGATAACCTGTACCAGGCAATGGCAATAACCTTCTCACCAATCTTGGGAGACCCGTTGAAGATGGTGCTGGGGTTGATGCAATCATGGCTGCCTGGCCAGAGTGATGTCAAAGAGGTAGGGACCTATTATTTCATTTCATGATGTGCCTTAGCAAAGACTGCCATAGGTCCTGCACCTCGGGCCGTTATAAAAATCAGAGAGGTGGGACAGAATACGGTTTGTTGTCGGCACGCAACCATAAGAATGCCTAAGCATGAGGTCCAGCAGTTACGTCAAAAGCACTCAAATCCTCCACTGCCCCAATAAGGGTACATAGCCAAATCCATTGTGAACAGGGAGGAGGGTCTCTGGACAGAGAGGCTGCATGTATACCTTTGTATTCTCTTACACATCTGGTGGAGGAAGTGGGGGGGTTTGGACCTCTGTAGGAAGGGGGAGCTGTGCAGTAAGCTGGGCCAAACCATGAGGTATCAGCCTGTACTGGGTCATCAGTCACTGAGTTAACTGTTGTGACGATGTTTTGGGGTCATAACTACATTGCACGTAATGCTATGAAGGTGTACAAGCATAATGGGTGACTTGCAGGGGAACTGGGGCAGGAGAGGGAATAATGGGATTACAAGGTGGGTGAAAGAACCTGAGGTAGTGGTGAGTGGGAGTAGCAGGGGGAGTGGAGGGCCGGGGTGTAGTGTGGGAGAGGGGTCGGCCATGAGTTCAGCTGAAGGACTCTTTGAGATGGTTTAAAACCCACTGAGCAGCTGGAGTGGCGGGTTTGGTCGGGTACGCCCAATTCATCGGGAGACAACAGAGATGTATACTTGTACTGAGAGGATCCAGTCAGCAGTTAGCATAGCAATGGCATGAGGGCGCCTTGGAATAAGCTTTCTTATAATAACAGAGGTGCTTCTGGGACTTCTAGCACCCACAAGTACCGGTATGCAACAACCAGGCATGCAGTGCTAGATAGCACCTCCATACCTTACATGATGTCCCTGCCTTTTCCTTTGCAGGGTTTACCCAGTGCTCTCCCTGTACTCCGCTCCATAGTGTCCTCCCTGCCCCGCCCCACCCTGGCCTGGCGGTTGGGCCTGATGTCTGCTGCCCTGCCCCAGGTGTCTGCTGCCCTGCTGAGCCTGCAGACCAGGACCATGATAGTGGCGAGCAGTCAGGACCTGTTGCTGCCATCACAGGCAGAGGCAATGAGGCTGGCCAGCAGGATGCCGAAAGCATTTGCTAAGGTATGGCAAAAGCAATTAGTCGGTCCAGCAAGGATAGATGCTGTGTTCACCAAATGCACTGAAACCGTGCTGTTTGGGTTCTGAGTTGTGGGCCCTCTCACCGTCAACAACGAGAGCGGGCATTGTTTGGAACAGCTCTTGGGCTAACTTTTTGTGTATTGCGGTGACTTGACTACCGTCAGTAGCCCCTGTGTCCGTGGCAGTCAGCTTAGTCTGGTTGCTGTATTCTATGTCAGTTGCGGTAATCTATGTCCGTTGCTGTAATCTATGTCAGTTGCTGCAATCAATGTC
The DNA here is from genome assembly GCA_963556185.1 of Pseudopediastrum boryanum. Classification (NCBI taxonomy): domain Eukaryota; kingdom Viridiplantae; phylum Chlorophyta; class Chlorophyceae; order Sphaeropleales; family Hydrodictyaceae; genus Pseudopediastrum; species Pseudopediastrum boryanum. The sequence goes on from OY744506.1 coordinate 8,044,804, forward strand.
AGGCAGAGCCCAAGCTGCTGCCGAGCAGGATGAAAAGACCCTTTGCAAAGGAATCACAGAACGCAGACCTAAACTGATGTGGAGATATGTATTGAAATGCTCTGCCTCTGGGACATCAGCTCTGGCCCGTGGTTGACTGCGGGAACCAGCGCTTGCAGCTAAGTGCCCTATCCTCGTTTGATAGTACCAGCTGCCGAATCCGGAGTATATCCAGTTCCTCTGCGCACTGGCTCAGCTTCCTGCTCATTGAACTGACCTTCCTGGATCTTGCTCACTGGGCCGCTAGGTTGTTCCCGGCACAGGTCACATGCTGCTGCAGCAGTCGGGGGTGCAGCTGCTGCAGTTGATGGAGGAGGAGGGCTTTGCTGAGAGTGAACGACGCTATAGCACACCCTTGCCTGCAGACCCCAAAACCCTGGCTGCACTAGGAGCTGCAGGACCTGTGGAGATGCCTACTAAGCAGGTATAGTATGAGTGTTCAGGGTTAACGGTGGGCAAAATAGTTGATCGTGTACTCTATACCCATACCAGGCGGTTATATAGTATCATGGCAGGGCCCCCTTGCTGTTGACTCACAGACTCTGAATGCAGTTGAAGCTGGGGCACTTGCCAAGTGTTCAGCAAGTAGGTATGATGGCTTAATGCGAGACTTGACTCGGCAAGTAAGAGGTTTGGTGCTCTAACAACGCAGGTACAGCAGCACAAGCGAATATGATGTCCATGAACTGGAAATGCTGCTGTGTAATTGCTGACCCTGCCTGATATAGCTAAATACACAATGGCAACTGCAGCATCCGATTACACTGCAGTATTGGTGTCTGTCTCACCCTGCAAACATGTTCTCGCAGTTGCTCACAAAAACAGATCTCTCAGATTAAGTGCATGCTGCTGCTCCAGGAAGTTGCGCGGTATTGTGCGAAGTGGACTGCCCCCATCCGCAAGATGAGCAGCCCTGTGTTTGCATCTGTGACAGAGGAGGGGGAGCTGGTGGAGGGCCTAGAAGGGGTACCAGATCCTGGAGAGGGACCCCTCATATTCGTGGGGAACCATCATGTAAAACTTTTACTGTCAGCACCTCAACCTGTGGTTTATGAACGGCTGAGTAAAGAGCTTCTCAGGCAAAAAGGAAGGGAGGGAAGGGACTTATGCACTATGGCCCACTTTAAATACATATGATCTGCAGGGGCGGGGGTGAAATTACAATACCCAGTGTAAGTTTGATGGCAATTGGGAAGACGGTTACAATTGGTGTGTGCAATGTGAGCTCGTGATTATGGTGGCTGCTGCCATTGCCACAGCTGCTGGGCAGTCTGGTCCTGCTGCTCACTGCCCTGCTGCTGTTGCTGTTGTCCTGTCAGGTGCTTGCCTTTGACATGAATGTGATGGTGGAGGAGGTGTACCTGCAGAAGGGAATACTGCTACGAGGATTAGCACATCCTGGACTCATGAGAGGTACAACGCGGTAAGGGCAAGGCGGCTGCGCTGAGACACATGTCTACTGATCGGCTTGACTGGCCTGATGCACAATGAGTGACCTTGGTCATTTTTACGCTACTTATGTATGTTGGCTCATGGTACCTGGGGTTTGTTTCCACCTTTGCTGCTGAGCGCTGGCTGCATATTCTCTTGAGAGCCAGATTGGATTGGACTTAGTTGGAGTTGCACCTTAACAAGCGGCCGCCAATTAATGTATTGCGTGCCACCAAAGCTTGGGGTTGATCATGCTCTGCCATCATTATTCGTTCAGATTTAAACCTAAACCCAGACTAGTTGTAGCATGTTGTTAAACCCAGATGCAGAAGCTGAGCACAGCTCACCAACCTAAATCTCACAATACCAATTGTTGCAAGGGGTTAACCTGGACTATGTGCTTGTCTCCCCTGCAGAAGCGTGGTGATGGTGGCAACACGTTGAGCAGCATCCCCTTTGACTCCAGCAATGCCATCAAGACCTTTGGGGCAGTGCCTGTCACACCTACAGACTTCTTAAGGCTGCTGCAGGCGAGTGATTATGATGCGATCGAGCCTTAGTGGATGATGCTTCCTCGAATGCTCAGGGATGAAGCAATACATGATCAGTGACAGCATGAAATGAGCATGATGCAGCAGTTGGCTGTCAAGGTCATCAATTGGCAAAGCAGCACCCTGCCGCTGCCTTGGCAGTCTTTAGGATTACTAGATGGAGAAGCACATGTTGACAGTGAAGTTTGCGGGCACCACTGACTGAGGTGCACATAGCAGCCCGTCTTGCAGCAGCTCAGGGAGCCACCTTGCCGAAAACCACAAGATAAACGGGACCTGCTGCTTGTGTTTAGGCAGCTCAGGTGAAATCACAGTGGCCACCCTAGTCTGTTGGAGCCGGGGGAAGTTGTGGCAGCAGCATGGTAACTTCCTGGAAAATTTGCGAGTCTTGTTTGTTCCTCGGTTGCCCATAACCCAAAGGGAGCGTCATGTTGTACCAGCAAACAGCAACAATCATTGTAGCCAACATATCTGTGTAATATTAATGATGAATAATGATTCTCACTCATTAGGGCGAGTGAAAATCATGGGTGCACGCACGGGACACATGGGCGGCACCAGCAGGGTTCAAGCATCGCAAAGGCACAGGGCGCAAGGGCACAGTGACCGGACTTTACACTGGCACAAAAGCACATGGCACAAAGGCCCAGTGACCAGAATTTGCAATGACACAAAAGCACAGAGCACAAGGGCGCAAGTTTTCCGCCCCAAAACATCAACAGTAGCAGCCATTAGGTACCTAGGATGCACACATTTTTTCCTGAGCACCACTGCGCAGATAAACTGCTAAACAACAGCTGAAAATAGATGTTCAGCACAGAGCCCCTACACCATTGTAGAGAACTTTGCCACTCACTATTTAACTCCCTCGTGGCAATGCATGCAATCACATACACTGCAGACCTGCTACCCATCCTGGGGAAACTGCGTTCCGTTGCTGTCTACACATGCTCATTACGATGGCAACCCAGTGGCCTACCACGAACCATAAGCACAACTTGCTCATGGCTCAACCTACCCAGACGTGACAAGGTTTGCTTTTAGTCCTATGCAGATAATATACTGGTAAGATGCCATAGCATGCCGAGCCAGTAATACATCACTAAACATGCAACCAAACCACTCAGACCGTACGGTACCGGGCAAACCGCAAATCACACATCACACTGCTGCAGTATCCCCGACTGATCAATGGCTAGCTGCATCGGCGAGCAGTCCAACAGGCAGGTAGGCTGGAAGCCGGCTTCTGCCTCAGGTTGTCATTGTGATGTCTGTCCAGCTGATCTTGACATCCTTGTTGTCAAACTCGCGGCGGGAGATGAGGCCATCAGCATTGATGTCGAAGCTGCAAGACAACAGACAGGAATACAGCAACGTTGTAAGCCGAACCATTGGTGCTTAGGGAGGCTTACTTAAGGCGTGTAATCACTGCGGCCAGTGTGTGGTTGGATCACTACTAGTCAGTGCACATACAGGCTGTCGTCATACAATGGGTCATGTCGAACCAGCCAACATCATCATCTCATTACTGGCCCAGTCAGGCTGACAAACTGCTGGCCAGGAAACCTCAAAGCGCTACTGCTAGTGGATAAAGAGACTTGCCGCAACCTGCCGCGACTCAGCAAGTCCCTGTCTCAGGTCACGGTAATGGACACCACACCCAAACATTGAAACCTTTGCGCCTCTTCCATGTGTGCCCACTCACCTCATGAACACCTGCTGGGGGCTCAGCAGCCCACCGCTGCTCTTGATCTTGGCGACGGCTGCAGTTGCACCATGGCGGGTCATGTTGGCATGGGCGTGCTGCATCCACGCCTCAAACTTCTGCAGGGTGATGGCCTCGTTGCCACCTGCGATCTCCTTGTAGAAGGCATTGCGGTCCTGCAGTGTGCTGGCGGAGGTCATGCCCATAAGCCTGCGGCGGGCACTAGAGTAGCACTTGCCGCAGGCGTTGTAGGCTTTGCCCATGCATCTGGCACAGCCGGGTGGGCCGCGGGAACAAGCTGCAGCGCACGCGGTTACGGTTCCTGCACACTTGGCCCACTCGGCAGTGTCGCAGTTCGTATTCTCGCACTGATTGTTGCAGCCATTGTCACAGTTGCAGCAGAAGACATTGCAGGGACCGTTGCCACAGCAACCGAAGTTGGGCTTGCGCTCGCAGCACACCGCGGACGCCTGATGCGACAGGCAGGCGAGGATGGCTGCCATGACGATGAAGAAGGCCGAGATGCGAACCATCGTTGTTTTGGCAAGAACTGGTGACCTGTGCCTGTACAGGCAGGAGACAGCCTCGAGGCAGGAGTCCTGCAATCGCAATGGCACGTGGCAAGGAGAGGGCTCAGTACGTAGTGCGTTTAACTACTTCAGCGCCATAGTCTAAGGGACACAATTTAAGTTAATTTCGGGTAGTCAAGATTGGTGAAACTATAGAGCATCAAGGCCGTGCCTGTACACAGAAACATGCTCCGATAGCACATCCCGTTAGTTGCCATGAGGGGGAGTCATACCGCGGTTCTCAGATAAGGGAAGGCAATACATCTCACATACGACCTTTAGAGGCACTTCTATGCGAAGCGGAAGCTCACTGAGGCCTTTGATGTACTTGCATTGAAATTGCCAGCAGGTGCATGCACTGTATGTCACTCAGCCGGGGCGGCCGGTAGATGGAATGTAATGTTTGACCAAGCTATCGAGCAGTGCGGAACGCTTCACCCACCTGCTGTAGATGTCAGGGTCCGTGGTGGTAAGGCACTCAGTATAGTACTGCACAGAGAGTAAACAGAGAGAAAGCGCCAGTAGTTATATGTTGTAGGTAGGAGCAACCAAGCAAGGGTGACGTATATTTATAAGGACTGGCGACGGTGCACGGCGACGAGACAGTATGCACTTTGCCTGACATTATTTGGATCCGCCCAAGTTGCTCCCAGGATGCCCTGTAGGTGCAACGAACCTAAGGTCAATAGTAATTATTATTAGTTGGTAGGTACCCAGCACCTCATTATCATTGTACAGCATTATAGCAGGGATGCGGGGAAGCCTATCATTAGAACAGGTTCATGGCTGGCGCGTAGAATGCCATTGCGGGTACCGTGCGGGTCTTAGCACGCACGGTACTGAGACCAAATTTCCGGACATAGAACGAACCTTTCAGAACGGCGAAGATGGCCTCTGGATAACTTTAAGCGACCTACACACTCTCATTTGAGCGCGCAAAGAGGAATGTCGGTTTGCTTCACAGAGCACAGGCCTGCGCAGGCGTGCATGCGAACGTGCAGGCGATGCTTGCTGTATTAGTGGAAGAAACAATATTATGATCACGCTTCCAAAAGCTCACATGGGAGGTCGCATCGCCAGCGCGGCAAAAGCTGGACCTCAAAAGCACGGACACTGCTGCAGAGCGACGGGATCGGGCTGCCTTCGGTGTATGTGCACCAGAAGGGCACCAAGGAACCCTTCCCACAATCCCACGCTGGAGAACAATACACGGTCTTCTCGCGTAGATCTCTCTCTCTCTCTCTCTCTCTCTCTCTCTCTCTCTCTGCACCAGAAGGGCTATGGGGTATGGCGTGCGCTTCGAGCGTATGTATGGCCCTGGAACGTCCTGATGAATGGTGCGAGCGTCTACTAATGTTCCTTGTCAGTCTCGGCCATACTCAAGTCGGGTAATTCGGGCGCCAGCCAGGAGAGGGCACATATCCTTGGGCCCTTTGCTCTCTTCCCCCTCCCTGCCTCCCTCCCCCTATCCCCTGACCTTGCCTGTTCCTCCCCTCCCTTGCCCCACCCCCCTCCCCCTGTTGTCCCACCTGAACACTGCAGCAGCCGCCCCTCCTTCCCCTGCCCCCTGCACCAGGTTTATTCCACTCTGGCTGACTCCCCCCATGACCACATCATCCAGGGAACCCCAGCTCTGAACCAAACTACCATCAGCAGCTAACAACACCTGTAGGGGAAACAGCCACAACAATAACATATTTCACATTATGTATAGCCAAAAGGACTTGAAAATGGCCCTTGGGCTCTGATGATGGCCAACAGGCCAAATCCCATAATCCCATGACTTGATGAAAGTATTCACGATCAAAAGTAGAATGGCTTTGGCATCACTATAGCTGCTACCTTTTTAACACACCTCACAGCTCTGAACCAAACTAACCATCAGGAGCAAGCAACACCTGCGATGGCAGACATGGCACAACAGATAACAAATTAGCCTAAACCTCTTACATATGTTTAAAAGGGGTAACAGGCATCCAACAATTCTTGGCTTTCGAGCAGCCAGTCTGAAGGCGCCGTCAGAATTGGAAGTTTGAACTAACCTTAGTAGGAGCGCACATCAGCTTCAGTTACAACTCCCTTCCCCTTCCATTTTACAGGTTAGCCCCCCTCCTCCCCCCTTTCTGCATTTTAGGCCCGGCACTGCGCCAAGGATGTGGGCTAGTCTCCTCGCACTCTAGCCCACGTCCTCAAGCCCCACAACTTAAAACCCTGAAACTTGCATTCCCAAGCCCCGCCCAAACCATAGACACCATCCGACCGCCCAGGCTTTTGTCCCAAGTCGTCATGCCACTGCGCCCATCCCCCTCTCTGAGGCATTCTCCAGGCGATAAAAACTCACACTGTGACATGCAACACCGCCCTGCGCCCTGCCCCCTGCCCATATACATGGAGGTGGGTAACCAGCTATACAGGCTGGATATCTAAGTCCTAAACCTTACTAACCCCGTATAACGCCTTAATCCTAAACCCCTACCCTCACATGCCCCGTCACCCTCTCTGAGGCATGCCCATCCCTCAGCCCATAGAACCCGTCACACTGATGAAAAGAAAACGCACACCATCTGCCGAACTTGCTACCCTCCATACAAGGAAGTAAATCACTGACAAATACCACTAAAACCTACCCATCCTAACCCTTAAACCCTAAATTCCTATTCTCACCTGCCCAAAGGATTCCGCCACGGCATCCATCACATTCCTCAACCCCACATGTTCCACTGTCTCGGGCGTATCCCCCACAATCTCAGGGTCAAAGAACTTTATACCCTGATAGTATTTGGATCGATCCGCTGTGTCTCCTTCCTTGGGCTGCACCTTCACAGCTGTGCAACTGATCACTTGTGTCACTTCGGTGAAGATGTCAGGTGTTAGGGTTTTGCGTTGGGTGATGTCTGCTGCTGCAATGTCAAGTTGACCGCCAGGTGCAACAGGGAGGGTAGACTGCAAGGAAGAGGAACAATATGCAGAAGCATCAGTCTTGTTCTGTGTTGTTCATAACACCTAAGAAGTCATGTGGAGGGTGACCATGTGAGCACGGAGCAGCAGGAGCAGCAGCAGCAAAAGTGGCAGCAGCAGCAGCAGCAAAAGTGGCAGCAGCAGCAGAAAAGTGGCAGCAGCAGCAGCAGCAGCAAAAGTGGCAGCAGCACCAGCAGCAAAAGTGGCAGCAGCAGCAGAAAAGTGGCAGCAGCAGCAGCAGCAAAAGCCCGGGCACCAGCAAAGCGCCAGCAGCATGAAAAGCAGCGGCAGAAGCAGCAGCAGCAGCAGCAAAAGCGGCGGCAGCAGGCATGTTTGTAATAAATGCAGTTGTAGTTACACTTTACCATCAGCTGCAATCGGGAGAGCAGACTGTAAGGGGGAAGAACAAAAGGCAAAAGCAGCAGTACTGATGTCTTTTGGTAGCTGCTCATCAATGCAGGGGCTATGAAGAAGCAAAATGTGGCAGCAAACTAAGTGTCCCCCTCACTTCACCTGACAAAAGAAACCTCAACCCCTCCAAGCAAGCGATACTTCCGCTTATTGCACATCCCTCACTAAAGTGCGAACTTTCCTGCCATGAATACAATCCTGCATATAGTAAGGCCCCTGCTAGCTGGACTTCTGCCTTCCAATACCAGTCCACCTCCACCTCCACCTTCCCCGCCCCCTCAAGTGCGGCCCTCCCCAAGCCCCTCCACCCCAACCCCCCCTCAAGCCCCCCCCCTCACCAGCAGCTCCTTGGCTTTATCCACATCTCTGACCAGAGCCCGCACATGCCTTGGGCCACCAGCAGACCCACCACACGCTTACCAACACCACCAGTAGCACCTGCACAGCAAATGGAAAAAAACAGCCTATCAACAGATAGCTAAGGTTCCTCACGCATGCCGATACAAATAGGGTGACAGCGATTCGTGTGTTTAGCTTGCTAAGATGAGAGGCGCACAAGCTCGATCGAGGGACGGAAACTCTGAGTCACGGGGTTTTAGGGCCTATCGCTGCACTTTCTAGTGAGCTTCTGGCTGCTCAATTCGTTCCACAACCAAAGTTGTCGTCTCTGTGGGGCGTGTAACCAACCTGAAACGCACAGACAGACTCGTTTCAAACGGCAAGCAGCACCAATCCAGGAATCAGAATAATGTTGCCCCTATTCGATGGGTCATAGTAATTTGATCCGAAACCATGCCAGACAGCAAGGAAATGAGGCCGACCACAAGATGCAAGTATGCGCCGTGCATCTGGTTCTCCTAAACCCATAGTGTGGTTGATGTGTTTGTTCCAGACCAACAGCCGAGGCCCAGCTGGAGTGACCTAACCCCATGCTGCAGCTGCTGCTAAGGCAACCAGATGGCAACCCATATCCCTATCCTAGTCATTAGAGACGCATCCTCCATGGGTCGCGATGCAGCAAGGGGGCCCCCAAAATCCTATACGAGGGGGGTGGGGCGCAGGGTTTGGCGGACACCTTACCCACCCCCCTCAGTTGTAGGGGTTTGTCACTAGGGACACATGCCCAAAAGGCCCTCCAGACCCCCCTTTCCCCTTTGATTTAGGCCCCCCCCCCCCCCGTAGGATTGTGGGGCTCCCCCAATGCTACGGGAATTGCTACTTTGTTGGCTGTGGGCTCATTACCTGTGACCAGGACCACACCAGAGTCCTGTGGTCCTGCTGCTGCTGTGCTGGGTGATGGGCTGCGGGCCATTAGTGTCATTACTGCCGTCTTCTTCTCCTGCATGCCAGAGAATGCCGTCCAATTGCATGTCACATGCCAATAGCCTCCCTTAATGGGCATGCTGTGCTTTGGGGCAGGTCTCATGCAGTTGAGTAGCTGTTGCTCCATGGATCTCCAATGCAACCTGCCTTCATCTGCTCCATGAATATATATTCAGCTGCATGCTGCAGAATATTTCTGATGGGCAAGCTGTACATGAGGAAGCAGTTACATTCTGTGTTCCACTCCATGGGACCAAGTATGGATTGCTCATCTCAATGCTTGGCCTGAAGGCGACATGTCTGGTTTGAGAGGGTTGAACTTCGGACAAGCTACTGACCTCCGTACCGCCTCCGAATATGGCGCCAAGGATCTTTGATGGCTGCTCACGAGGGCCTGCAGGACCTCCTCGGCTTCGGAGGTTCATTGAAAAACATGACAGTCTGGGCGAACCTCCCGATGTCCCAGGGCTGCCGGCCACCTGTAAATGCCCCATTCGGTCAGTCGAAATAGCTACAGAAACGTTGCGGAACATCCGCCATGGTCTGAGAGTATGCTTAGAACGATCGAGATGAACCACAGGAATCATATGTCTACCGAGGAGTGCTGCATGGGAATCAGACACGTCTGCCAGTATGCTGCGAGGGACGCATACCCTGCTTTTCATCCTTGGCTGCGTTTGCGAACAGGTGGACATTCCTAGCTACTGGTTTGCGCGGCTTGTGACCTGGGAGACAAGCACGGTGGGTCAAAATTTTCACGGCATCTTGAATTGACGGTAGTAGGACGTCAGGTGCGGGAACACAGAAGCGCACCACAAGGCAGCGTTACAAAGTGATGGTTGCGCTCGGAGTATCCCCTGAGTTTGCTTCTTTGCAACCAGGAACAACCGCTGCTTTTCAGTGTCAGTCGATGAGGTGAACAACAGGTGACAATTGCACCGCTATCAGACATCAAGTCATCTAAAGCCTACAGGTACAGTGTATTTGCGTGAAGAAGCAATAATCCTCTTTTTAGGATGCTCAAAGGGCAGGTACTTCAACAAGTGTCTGATGTACCGCAATTTCGGAGCTTCTTGAATCTTTGGCTGGCATGCAATCACCTTGGTAAGGCTTCGTGGTAACCTCCGCAAGCAACCATTCACAGTTCGTATTCTTAAATTCAAAGTAAGCCTTTGCGTCTCAAGGTTCTGTTTTCATAGATGCTGGACGTGCTTCGCTGATGTTGACTTTGTTGCTCGTCAAGTGAAAAATGCGTCGGACTTACGGCATTTTCTCAAATGACAGACTTGTGAAAAGCTCCCCAGGGTCGTCCCACGCAACATGCAGGACCTGGCCGGCATGCAGACAACGATCATGCTGTGTAACCAGAGCAGCTGCAGCAGAGGTCGAGCCAACATACCGCACACGCGGGAACAGACGGATCATAGATCGGGTAGACATATACGGCCGCACACCACTCCACCAAGAACATGGAACCATACGCAGCACCCTTCTCGGAGGTATGCCCTCCTTGAGTACCTGGACGCAGGAACTGCCATCTTCTTTTCTTGTGAACACGCAGTTATTGCATCGCTACACTTGACACGCGGGGATGTCTCTTTTGCGACGCAGACCAGACATGCTTTATCGTCAGACCCAAGCTTCAAGGCAAAACTGCGGCCCCAACTGCAGGAGTAGCCAGCAGCAGCACAGCAATGCCCTACCTTCTATACATCCCTGACATAGATGGCATGGGTGCAACATCCAAGCAGCAGTGGGAGGACCTAAACGACAGCTTTGACTTCTACATGCTGAAGCTACTTCCAAACGATCGAAGCAACTTCCCAGCTATTGTACAGACCGTAGTGGTAAGTAATGCCACCATTGCCACTAACAGATAATGACACCCACGGCTTCTGATCGTTTACAAAGTCTTACATAACGTGTGCATTGTATCGGGCTGCATAAGGCATCGCGGACAGTACATGATTTCAGCCCAGCGAAAGCCTGTCTGCAGACTCGAAAGTACAAGAGCCACGGGAGTCCTTTGGCTTCTTTGTGTCTGAGCCTATCAAAGCATCGTCTTGCCACCCTGGCATGACCAGTTCAGTACTATTTCATGCTGCTTCACATGCATAGCAGTTATGTTTCAGGTGCTAATTTATGCTGCTTCACGTGCATGTTTGCCGTGCCTGTGTGCAGGCTCACATCAAGCGTAAGCTGGAGGGTATAGGCCCCACACAGACAGCTTTCCTGGTGGGGGAGGGCTGGGGAGCACTGGTGGCCATCGCAGCAGCAGCACAGTGCACGTAAGTTTCTGGGGTTTGCTCAGCACTTGGGCACGACCAAAAACACCCTAAATACTGTGTTTTTAGGAAGACACCAAAATCTCAGTGGCTAAGGAGCAGAGGTACTTGGCAGGTGTTGGGGTTGGAGTTAGGGTTGGAGTTAGGGCTTGACCCAGGCAGCAATGCATGCATATTCCTACATGAATAAGGGCTGTATCATGTAGCATTTACTGCCTGTATACTGGTGTGGCGCATGTGCACTGCACCCATTTCCAATCGAAGTAGAGCGCAGAGGAAGATGCGTAGCTCCTGCGTGCATTCCCCTTCTTCGCTCCTTCGCTTCTTCGCTCCTTCGCTCCTTAGCTGCAGACATCAGCAGCAAGACCCATCTTACCGGGAATATGTCATATCTCAGATAGCTCCTTCCATCTGGGGTCTTAATCACTCATGGGGCAGGAGGTTGCCGGGAAAGAGGTAGGGAAGAACCAAGCTGCAGCTTAGCCTTACTATCAATACCTGAAGTGCTGGCTGCTAGATGTTCGGAACCAACCAAATTGCTTGTCCTTGCTTCTGCTGCTGTAGTGAGATCAGTCGGCTTGTGCTTGTGAACCCTGCCACCAGCCCCCATGGCTCGATGTTGTCTACAGTGGGTCCCTTGTTAGCCCGCCTGCCTGATAACCTGTACCAGGCAATGGCAATAACCTTCTCACCAATCTTGGGAGACCCATTGAAGATGGTGCTGGGGTTGATGCAATCATGGCTGCCTGGCCAGAGTGATGTCAAAGAGGTGGGGACATATTGTTTCATTTCATGATGTGCCATAGCAAAGACTGCCATAGGTCCTGCACCTCAGGCCGTTCTGCAAATCAGAGAGGTGGGACAGAATATGGTTTGTTGTCGGCATGCAACCATAAGAATGCCTAAGCATGAGGTCCAGCAGTTACGTCAAAAGCACACAAAACCTCCACTGCCCCAATAAGGGTACATAGCCAAATCCATTGTGAACAGGGAGGAGGGTCTTGGGACAGAGGGGCTGCATGTATACGTTTGAAAACTCTAGCACATCTGGTGGAGGAAGTGGGGGGATTTGGACCTCTGTAGGAAGGGGGAGCTGTGCAGTAAGCTGGGCCAAACCATGAGGTATCGGCCTGTACTGGGTCATCAGTCACTGAGTTAAATGTTGTGACGATGTTTTGGGGTCATAAGTACATTGCACGTAATGATATGAAGGTGTACAAGCATAATGGGTGACTTGCAGGGGAACTGGGGCAGGAGAGGAAATAATGGGATTACAAGGTGGGTTAAAGAACCCGGGGTAGTGGTGAGTGGGAGTAGCAGGGGGAGTGGAGGGCCGGGGTGTAGTGTGGGAGAGGGGTCGGCCATGAGTTCAGCTGAAGGACTCTTTGAGATGGTTTAAAACCCACTGAGCAGCTGGAGTGGCGGGTTTGGTCGGGTAGGATCAGTTTGTAGGGACACAACAGAGATGTATACTTGTACTGAGAGGATCCAGTCAGCAGTTAGCATAGCGATGGCATAAGGGCGCCTTGGAATAAGCTTTCTTATGATTACAGAGGTGCTTCTGGGACTTCTAGCACCCACAAATACCGGTATGCAACAACCAGGAATGCAGTGCTAGATAGCACCTCCATACCTCACATGATGTCCCTACCTTTTCCTTTGCAGGGTTTACCAAGTGCTCTCCCTGTACTTCGCTCCATGGTGTCCTCCCTGCCCCGCCCCACCCTGGCCTGGAGGTTGGGCCTGATGTCTGCTGCCCTGCCCCAGGTGTCTGCTGCCCTGCTGAGCCTGCAGACCAGGACCATGATAGTGGCGAGCAGTCAGGACCTGTTGCTGCCATCACAGGCTGAGGCAAGGAGGCTGGCCAGCAGGATGCCGAAAGCATTTGCTAAGGTATGGCAAAAGCAATTAGCCGATCCAGCAAGGATACCGGTAGATGATGTGTTCACCAAACGCACTGAAATCGTGCTGTTTGGTTTCTGAGTTTTAAGCCCTCTCACCGTCAACAACGAGAGCGGCATTGTTTGGAACAGCTCTTGGGCTAACTTTTTGTGGATTGCGGTGACTTGACTACCGTCAGTAGCCCCTGTGTCCGTGGCAGTCAGCTTAGTCTGGTTGCTGTATTCTATGTCAGTTGCCGTAATCTATGTCAGTTGCCGTAGTCTATGTCCGTTGCTGTAATCTATGTCAGGCAGAGCCCAAGCTGCTGCCGAGCAGGATGAAAAGACCCTTTGCAAAGGAATCACAGAACGCAGACCTAAACTGATGTGGAGATATGTATTGAAATGCTCAGCTGCCTCTGGGACATCAGCTCTGGCCCGTGGTTGACTGCGGGGACCAGCGCTTGCAGCTAAGTGCCCTATCCTCGTTTGATAGTACCAGCTGCCGAATCCGGAGTATATCCAGTTCCTCTGCGCACTGGCTCAGCTTCCTGCTCAGTGAACTGACCTTCCTGGATCTTGCTCACTGGGCCGCTAGGTTGTTCCCGGCACAGGTCACATGCTGCTGCAGCAGTCCGGGGTGCAGCTGCTGCAGTTGATGGAGGAGGAGGGCTTTGCTGACAGTGAACGACGCTATAGCACACCCTTGCCTGCAGACCCTAAAACCCTGGCTGCACTAGGACCAGCGGGGCCTGTGGAGATGCCTACTAAGCAGGTATAGTGTGACTGTGTAGGGTTTACGGTTGGGCAAATAGGTGACCATGTATTCTTGTCAGCTATCATGGCAGTGCACCCTTGCTGGCGGCTCGGAGACTATGCGTGCATGTCAAGCTGGGGCACTTGGGGCACGTGGTGACCAAGTGAATATGATAGTATAATGGGAGACTTGAGTAGGCAGGCAAGGGTTTGAGATTGTGTGCTTCTACAAAGCAGCCTTTCATCAGCACAGGAGAATCTGAAGTGCATGCCTGAAAATCCCGATGTGTAATTGCTGATTGGTAAGTTCCAACAAAATTGGCATCCACAGCATCCAGCAGACAGCAGTACTGGTGTCTATGCCCCCCTGCAAACAGTGCTCTACATAAGTAGACTCCATCAGATTAAGTGCATGCTGCTGTTCCAGGAAGTTGCCCGTTATTGTGCGAAGTGGACTGCCCCCATCCGCAAGATGAGCAGCCCTGTGTTTGCATCTGTGACAGAGGAGGGAGAGCTGGTAGAGGGCCTAGAAGGGGTACCAGATCCTGGAGAGGGACCCCTCATCTTTGTGGGCAACCATCAGGTAGGACATTTGCTGTCAGCACCTCGACCTGTGGTTGATGAACGGCTGAGTAAAGAGCTTCTCAGGCAAAAAGGAAGGGAGGGAAGGGACGTATGCACTATGGCCCACTTTAAATGCTTATGATCTGCAGGGGCGGGGGTGAAATTACAATACCCAATGTACGCTTGATGCAATTGGGAAGACGGTTACAATTGGTGTGTGCAATGTGAGCTCGTGTTTATGGTGGCTGCTGCCATTGCCACAGCTGGGAAGTGTGGTCCTGCTGCTGACTGCCCTGCTGCTGTTGCTGTTGTCCTGTCAGGTTCTTGCCTTTGACATGAATGTGATGGTGGAGGAGGTGTACCTGCAGAAGGGCATCCTGCTACGAGGATTAGCACATCCTGGACTCATGAGAGACAACGCGGTAAGGGCGAGGCGGCTGGGCTGAGACTGTGGTCTACTGATTGGTTTAATGATTAACCTGATGCACAATGGTTGACTTTGGTCATCCTTTTGCTACTCCTCAAATGTTGGCTTACTGTATCTCGGGCGAGGTTTTATAACTAATGCAGAGGTTTTGGCTGCATATGCTCTTATGGCGCCAATTGATTGGCCATGGTTGAAGTTGCATCTTAACAAGCGGCCGCCAATCGATTTATTGCGTGACACGAAAGCTTGGGATATTGGCCATGCTCTGCCGTTATTTGTTCAAGTTCAAACCCAGAGCCAAGTTAGCTGTAGCCTGTAATCATACCTAGCTGCAGAAGGCGAGCACAGCTCACCAACCTGAATCTCCTGATACCAAGCGTTTCAAATCGTGAACCTTGATTATGTGGTTGTTCCCCTGCAGAAGCGTGGTGATGGTGGCAACATGTTGAGCAGCATTCCTTTTGACTTCAGCAATGCCATCAAGACTTTTGGGGCAGTGCCTGTCACACCTACAAACTTCTTCAGGCTGCTGCAGGTAAGGTATCTGCAGGGAGCAAGCATTGATGAATGATACTTTCTTATATGCTCAGGGTTTGTACCTCATTAAAGCAATAAGGATTGA